>JABUQX010067960.1:57500-76740 GCA_015478945.1 Trachelipus rathkii
CAATTGGGATGTATAAATATTTTGAAAGAAATAAGGAGGGAGCTGTAACGTTGAAGGGACTAGCAAGTTCATTCCTTCTTCAACTAAATCTTTCTCTCCTCATATACATAAACCATGGTTCGATCGTGCTTGTTCTCTGGCCATTTAGGCAGAACAGTGCGTACGGGTGGAAAAATTTCTCGTTCTCCAAATTCACTCTCGCCAATTTTCATTCAGCTAGAAATCGTTGCAGGGATACTCTTCGAAACGAAAGTGCGCTAACTTCCTTGGTTCTTCTACTGACAAATCTTTCTGGCCTCTTTGCCAAAAGACATCTCATAGCACTTCTGTAAATCTCCCTTCTCTGAAATGTTCTGTTGTTAATTCCAACTGAAAAAGGGTCATCTCTTCGGGCCTCCTATTTTCCACTAACTCAACCCTAGACGATTCTGGCATTCTCTTCCTCCTCCTTCTCCTCTCAGGTGTCCTATGCCTTTGCCTGTGATTACATTTGATCGGGTGCATAGGCTCCTGAAATCTATGAAGGATAGGAAGAAGGGTGGCTCTGATGGCATTTCCTCGCCTAAGTTGTTGAGGAGTGTCTTTCCGTGCTGTCCGCCCCTCCGTTCAACTATAACTCCCTTTATGTCTCAATACTAGCACTTTCCCTCAGTGTTGGAAGCTCGCACATGTCCAACCTATTCCGAAAAAAGGAAGCCGCTCTGATCCTTCTAACTATCGCGCTATAGCTCTCACTTGTATTCTATCTAAGATCTTTGAAACCCTTCTCAACTCTCACTTCTTAGATTATCTGGAAACTCATTCCCTTCTTTCCGATAGCCAGTACGGGCTTTCAGCGTCGAGGTTCTTCCTGCCGATATAATTTCCTATCTACCCAATTTATGGTTTTTCGCTCTTAGGAACTACGGGGGGGACTTGCGTGGTGGCGCTTGACATATCCAAAGCATTTGACCGAGTATGGCACGCGTCACTGCTCTCCAAGCTCCCTTCCTTTGGGTTTCCTCTTTCTCTTTGCTTAATTATGTCTAGCTTTCTTTCAAATCTCTAAATATCGGCTGTTGTTGATGGGGCGACTTCTTCTTCTTTTTCTGTCAATAGTGGTGTTCCTCAGGGTTCTGTCTTATCTCCTACTTTATTCCTACTTTTTATTAATGATCTTCTCACCTGCACATCTAACTCTATCCACTCATATGCCGATGACTCGACCCTTCATTCTTCAACTCATTTCAGTTTTGCTTCCTCTTTTACTTCTAAAATTGCCTCTTGTCTTAATCTTTCCTATTCTATTCTCGCTGATCTGGATAGAATTTCCGGATGGGGTCGTCTCAACCTTGTGAAATTCAATTCTTTAAAAACCCAACTTCTGCAAATCTCCTTCTCTAAAACGCATTCTAACTTTCCTATCTCTTTCGACGGTTCTCTCGTCTCTCCTGTTGATAATATAAACATCCTTGGCCTTAACATAAACAAAAAAATGTCTTGGAAACTTCATGTCACAACGGTTGCTAGGGCGGCCTCAAAGAAACTGGGAGTTCTGTTTAGACTGCGAGACTTTTTTTTCTCTTCTCAGTTGCTCCAGCTATACAAGGGTCTCATCCGCCCTTGGGATAGGGGCTCTGGTTTCACCCGGCTTTTGGATAGGGTCGAGTCAAAGGCCAAATGGCTTATAAACTGTTCTGTTGGTGCTTTATCTCTTTTCTATAGGTACCGCAATGGCAAGTGTTCGAGGGAACTTATCAACTTTTGCGTACCATCACTTACGATGCCTCGTTAGCACAGGAGTGTTGTATCTGCGCACAAGTTTTGTGTTTGATATTGTAACTCCAGGCTAGTTTTCCGCTTGTGGTACTTCATTCTTTCTCCCGCCCCTCTGTTCTTGTGTGAATCTCTTCCATCTTCTGTAAATGTCTTTGCTGAATTAATCACTCTCAACTTTAAAGCCTGCGTCTGTGCTCATCTGCGTAATTTGGGCTAGAGGGTGAACTTTTGAGCGTACTACACCCCCTCCTTGAATAGGGCTCTGACTGTGAGTGGTGGTGACAACTGTGAAAAAAAATCCTTAGGTGGGCAGATATGTGGCAAATGAACTAAATCCCCTACTCACCCATCCAAAACATCATTCAGATTATCCCAGAAAATCGCACTCTTCAACATTAACCCTCAGATGGACCATATGTCGCAAACACACATACTTTTACCTATTCAAACTTAAATTTAACCTTTAGAATTCTAGCACTCACATACACAAAATCTAGCATAGCTCTCTACCACAAGTCACTCATCAGAATTGAAATCTTTCTATCCCCTCATCATTCTTTTCCACCAGTAAGCAACACAAACACATATTCAAGCACCCAACCCTCATTTTCACCGTTTCCTTCCATCTTTGTTTCAGTCACAGCTAGCAAATCAAATTTGCCCTTTCTAAATATATCCATCACCTCTCTCCTCTTCTCTTCAACATTTATTCCTCTGACATTCCATGTATCCATACGATTCATACATTTTCGCCGAAAGGTAGAACGCCGCTTACGGAGATCCCAACCTTCTCTGAGCCATGCATTAGCATTCCTGGCAAAAAGATAAGTGGTAGTGTCAGCCAACCCAACTACCACCATCACTTAGTTGCCTTCTACGACACGCAGGACATACGATGTCGGCAATTTTTTCTCCCCCACACATAGGGATATAAGGGATAAGGATATCTGTAAGATGTTGTGGTGGAAGAGGGGTGTGGATAAAAGTCTGTGTATATGATATGTGTAATAAAAGATGTGTCTCTAAGATGTGTCTGGAGGATTTGAGTTGTGGATAGGAAGCAGTAACAGAAAGGCGAACCATTAGGCACTGGAATGTCATACATACCATAAGCAATAAAATGGGTAGTATATATATATATATATATATATATATATATTATATATATATATTATATAATATATATATATTATATTATATATATATATATATATTATATATATATATATATATATATATATATTATATATTTTATATTTATATTATATATTATTATATTATATATATATATTATATATATATGATATATATATAATTATTATATATATTATATATATATATATATATATATATAATATAATATTAATATATATATTATATATATATATATATATATAATATATATATATATATATATATAATATATATATTATATATATATATATATATATATATATATATATATATATATATATATACATATATATATATATATATATATAAATATATATATATATTATATATATATTATATCTATCTAATATAATATATATATTATATATATATATATATATATATTAGTATATTATTTATATATATATATATTAATATATTATATATATTATATAATGTATGATATACCTTATATAATATATATGTTTGTTCAATTAATTCGGCAAATAATCGGCAAAAATTGCCGATACGATGACGATGACGATTGGGAAAAAAATATGCCGATTTTGCCGATGACGATGACGATGACGATTAATCGTCCCATCACTAAATTATTATCATTATCATTATCATTATCATTATCATTATCATTATCATTATTATTATTATTATTATTATTATTATTATTATTATTATTATTATTATTATTATTATTATTATTATTATTATTATTATTATTATTATTATTATTATTTTATTTTATTATTAATTACTATGATTAATATTATCATCATTATTTCTTTTTATTATTTTTATTATTATTAATTATTATTATTATTAATTATTTATTATTATTATTATTATTATTATTATTATTATTATTATTATTATTATTATTATTATTATTATTATTAAAAATTTTATGTTTATTTTTTATTTCAACTCATTTAATGTAAATTTTAATTTTTTTTTTTTATTTTACAGCAAATTAAACTAAAATATAGAAGCAAGTCTGAAGAAATGTGAAAAACCGCAAAAAAAGCAAAGGCTTAAAATTATATCAAAAAGCACAAATAATTCACTACTCAATAAAATTTAATTTTTTTTTTCTGTCACATGAACATTTAAGTGATTTTCTTATTAAATAGATCATGTTGATTACGAAAATGATGTTAAAAACTAAGTAACACTTACCAATTTTGTGTGACAACGGAAAGTTTAAATAATACCGGCAAATATAAACAAAAAGGAATCATTTCATATTTAATACAGGGGAATATTAAATATTTTGTTCAAAAATACTGAATATATAAAGTATTTCACCCTGCTGGGAATCGAACCTGGACCCTAGCAGATATACTTGCAAGTGTTTGATCACCAGTCCACGATGAGCTTAAAGAAGAACACGACAGTAGTAGGGCACCCATTCCGGACAACGGTCGTTTTTACCCCACCTTACCTTGACCTTTTTGACCTCTTTTACCCCACCCTAAAAATTTGGGCAAACCGTATTTTTTGAGCCCAAATTTTTTACCTGACCTGACCTTTTTGGGCCTTTGACCTTTTTGGGCCTTTACCTTTTTGGGGCTTTACCTTTTTGGGCCTTTACGTTTTTGGGACTTTACCTTTTTTCGACCAACCCTTCCGTCTTCCATGGGTCAATTTTGACCCAAGTATTTTTTGAGAACCCTTATTTTTTGAGAACCCTAATTTTTTGAGAACCCTAATTTTTTTGAGAACCCTAATTTTTTGAGAACCCTAATTTTTTTGAGAACCCTAATTTTTCGGCAACCCTAATTTTTCGGCGACCCTAATTTTTTGGCAACCCTAATTTTTTTTTTGGCACCCTAATTTTTAGCCAACCCTTTCGAAGAAAGGGTGCGCCAAACGGTTGCGTCAGCCAACCGTTGTACGTATTACCCCCTATTTTACGCCCCCTATTTTTTTCAGATACCATGGGTCATTTTTTGCCCACGGTGATTTTTGGCTAACCTTTTAGGGGCTTAGCCCTTTTTGATGTCGTACCTTTTTTGACCATGATATTTCGCCAACCCTTTGGTCTTCCATGGGTCAATTTTGGCCCACGGTAATTTTTTAGGCTACCCTTTGATCTTCCATGGGTCAATTTTGGCCACGGACATTTTTCGACCAACCCTTGGTCTTCCATGGGTCATTTTTTGCCCACGGTAATTTTTTGCTACCCTTTGGTCTTCCATGGGTCATTTTTCGCCCACGGTAATTTTCGACAACGCAAACCCATTGGTTCCTTCCATGGGTTCATTTTGGCCCACGGTAATTTTCAACCATCCTTTGGTATTCCATGGGTCAATTTTTGGCCCACGGGTAATTTTTATCTTCCTTTAGGGGCTTTAGCCCTATTTTTTGACGTCTTTTCCTTGTTTGACCACGATATTTCGTCCTTAACCTTGCCATATACCATGGGGGTCAATTTTTGACCCACGCTAACTTGATGGTTTTGATGGTTCCAATCACCGTAAGAAGTACCTAGTGATGTTCTATTAGTGTTCCTATGAGTCACTTAGATGAGTGCCAAGGTGAGTGCTAGGGAAGTTCTATTAGTGTTCTATGAGTATTAAATGAGTGCCAGGTGAGTGCCAATGAGTGCAAAGAGGGAGTGCCACATAGTGCCAAGTGAGTGCAACATAGTGCAAACTGAGTGCCACTTTTTTCAAGCTTTTTCTACTCCCCTGATCCCCGAATAGCCCTAATATGGGTGTCTACCCTAGGTTATAAGGGTAGAGGAATCGAATGTGTGTTATATTACAAATCTGCTGAATGCTTCCTACTATGAGATTTTAGTCTTTTTTCTACATTATACACACATACACTACGACAACTTATACATACATTCACTATGACACTTATACACAACTATGAACTTACATTAAACCAATATACACTTCACTCACACACAACACAGATACACTTACCTTAACACTCACAACACTCGATGATTTTTTGATGGCCTCAACTTTGATGGCTCAAATTTGATGCCTCAACTTTGGATGCCCCAGCATAAAATGCTCAGCATTGATGCCTCAACTTTGAAGGTTCATCTTTGATGACTCATTCCTTTGATGACGTCATCTTGATACCATCTATTTGAAATGATTTCATCTTTGATGAAATACCTTAGATGACTCATTCTTTTTTGTCTAACCTCTAGATCATAAGCTGTCCACCAGGGCGCAGCAAGCCCTCCCCGCAAAGGATGGCAGCCCCGCACCCGCAGGTGCGACCCGCCCGGCGAATGAAAAATATATAATACTATAAGTCATTCATTTTTATTTTTCATGCTTAAGCATTTTTTTATTAAAAACATTTTCGCGATCCTAAAACTTTAACTCATTACAGACCTATTATTTAACACATAAATATTTATTAACATTATTTTTACTTAATACTTTTTACTTAAATACTTTTTAATTTATAATTTTTTAAAAAATTGTATGTAAAAAGAAAAAACCAGAGTGCCTGATATATAAACATTTATTTTACTACAACTGTACGAAATTTTATTAAACATTAACATTACATACCCTAAAGCAGTAAATCAGTAAATCAATAAGGCATGCCCTAACACCAAGGGGGATTAGTATGCTTTTGTTTTTACTGCTTTACTGCTTTTAACTCATGTTTTACTGCTTTTAACTCAAGTTTTACTGTTTTAACTTATATGTTTTACTGCTTTAACTCACTACTTTACTGCTCATTACATACCTTAAAACAGTAAATCAGTAAATCAATAGAGGTGTTACCTAACACCAAGAGGGGATTAGTAGCTTTTGTTTTACTGCTTTACTGCTTTAACTCATGTTTTACTGCTTTAACTCATGTTTTACTGCTTTACTCATAGTTTTTACTGCTTTACTCACATATTCATTACATTACATACCTTAAAGCAGTAATCAGTAAATCAATAGAGTTGTGACCTAACACCAGGGGGGGATTAGTATGCTTTTTGTTTTACTGCTTTACTGTTTAACTCATGGTTTTACTGCTTTAACTCATTGCTTTACCGCTTTAACTTTCTGCTTTACTGCTTTAACTCATGTTTTCTGCTTTAACTTTCTGCTTTAATGCTTTAACTTTCTGCTTTACTGCTTTAACATTCTGCTTTACTGCTTTAACTCATGTTTTTACTGTTTTACTTTCTGCTTTACTGCTTTAACTTTCCTGCTTTACTGCTTTAACTTTTCTGCCTTTACTGTTTTAAGACTTTCTGCTTTATCTGTTTTAACTCATATAATTTATTAACATTATGTTTTTTATTTTGTTTTAATACTTTTTATTTATTTTATTAATTATTTTTATTTATTTTTATTATTATTTTTATTATTATTATTATTTTTATTTTTATTATTTTTATTATTACTTAGTGTTAAATTTACTTTATGCCTATTGTTATTATTATGTTCAGAACACACATACACACACCACACACACACACACACACACACACCACACACACACACACTTACACTTATACACACATTCACTATGACACTTTAACATTTACCCATAGACACTTACCTTTACACTTATACACATGGTTGGTCCACACACACACACACACACATACACACTTACACCTTATACACACATTCACTATGAATACTTTATACACACCATTCACTAATGAATTACATTTGTCCCATAGACACTTTTTACATTTACACTTACACTCACACACCCAGATTTACCTTACACTGACACAGATTTACTTACACTCACCCACAGATTTACTTACACACACAGATTTACTTACACTTGCACACAGATTTACACACACACACACACATCAACAACACACACACACAACACACACACCACGCAACACTCACTTACACATTTAACGTATAATTTATTAAAACATTTTATGTTTTAATTAAACACGTACATTTATATTACTCATTCAAATATAACTAAACTTATTTCAAAGTTTCTTAAAACTTCTATAATTAAATCAATCATTATCTTTGAACAAAGAATTTATTATTTAACTGTTAATACTTTTTTGTTTATAAATTTTATAACTATCAAGTTTTAAAATAACTTTTACAAAATTTTATGAATTTTATTAAAAAACATATATTTTACGTACCTTAACAATAAATCAGTAAAATCAGTAAATGTCAGCCCCCCCCACCCCCCTACACCAAGCTATGCCACGTTTTGTTCTATTGACTTACTGCTTTACATCATCTTTAGCCATGTAATAAGTATAAAAATAACAAAATAAGTTCTTCTCTGCTAACATAACATGTATTTTATTAAAATCATTCTAAGTTTTTATTTAAAAATAACAATTATTCACACATTTATATTATTCACTCGATGTTAACTAAAAATATTTCAAAGTTTTTTAAATAATTCGGGTTTTCTTTATTATTATTATTATTATCTATGTACATTGACAATCCATCACGAGAAAACACAACTACCCGCACTCCTTACAGATACGAAACTGACCTCTCTCTCTGTAAAATGTGTTGAAATAACTACTTTAGGTCTAAATTTAGGATAATCCTTTTTGTAACCCGGGGCGATTTAAGCCTAATTCCAGGTCAAAATTTATTTCAAATGACCTTTTTCTGTAAAATGTGGTGCAATATCTACTTTAGCCCTAAATTTAGGCCTAAATTTAGGATAATCCTTTTTGTAGACGCGGCTAATTTAATCCTATACCAAGGTCAAACGGTATTTCCCTTTTATAGAAGACAAGAATCATTGTTATCTATTATTTTTTAGTAAGTTTATAATTTTCCAGACTGAAAAACATGCTGGATCGGTTAAGAATCCCTTTAAGCAGGTAAAAGGAAAGTTTTCCTTACTTGTATTGGTCGGAACGGTAATCCTATCTCTATATACCTCGTATGTGGATTGGTCGAGAAATTATTTTAATCGTCCCTTTGAAATTAATTTGTTCTTTAACTTGTATTTGGCAGGTGTGGTTGTTTTAATTATCTTTTAGACCCAAACTCATTTTTAAAATCATAGTATTTTAGCTGTTAAACGGTGCACAAGTTATCTGATTTGTATAAAGTGTTTAATTTTTACTAAGTGTATATCATATTTATAATAAATACTTACATTGAGGAATAATTATTAATTTCACTAGAATAGATAATAATTATTTCACTAGTTCATAAGCTAACCACCAGGGCTCAGCATGAGCCCCACCCGCAAAGGCAGCCAACCCCGCACCTCACGCTGGTGCGTCCGCCGCGTTCCCGCCCGCCGCGTCCCCGCCCGGCCGCGTGCGCCCTGCAGGCGTCATCATATTTCCGCGTTCTCCGCCCGCAGGCGCAATATTCCCGCGCGGAATTATTATTTAGAACACGCATACACACACGCACACATACACAACACACACACACAACACACACCCACAACACACACACACACACAACACACACACACACACACATGTTTTAATTAAACACGCACACTCACTTACACATTTAACGTTATATTTTTAAAACATTTTTATTTATTATATACTTAGTGTTAATTTTTACTTCATGCCAATTGTTTTATTCCTTTAGAAGGACACACATACACAACACGCACCATCATACACCACACACACACAACAACTCACATCGGCACACTCCTTGCACATAATAGCGTAGAAATTTATTAAAACATTTTTATTTTTATTTTTTAATTATTATACTTAGTGTTATTTACCTTCATGCCTATTGTTTATTTATTATTTAGAGACACACACATGCACACACCTCACAACAGACACATAACACACACACACATTCATACGCACCCACTCCCTCGATATTTTGATCCCTCAATCTTTGATGCCTCAGCTTTTGATGCTCAACTTTGATGTCTCAGTTTTGATGCCTAAACTTTGGCTCAGCTTTGATGGCTCAACTTTGATACCTCAGCTTTTGATGCCTCAGCTTTGATGCCTCAACTTTAATAACTTAGCTTTGGTACCTCTGCTTTAGTGGTTCATTCTTGAATGACTCATCTTTGATGGCGTCATCTTTGATACACCTATATTGATGATTCAGCTTTAATCAGTTACACTTACCTAGACACTTACCTTACACTTATATCACACACATACACTTATATCTCTTTATCACACATATCACACATACACATAGATCACTTACGTTCAACCCATAGACACTTACACTCACCCAAAGACACTATATAAAATATATAATATATAATATATATATTTATATTATATAATATATAATATATATATATGAAATATATATATATATATATATATATATATATATATATAATATATATATTCGCGCGGAAATATTTCGCCTGCGCGCGCACGCGGCGGGGGGGAACGGCGGCGGTCGGGGACGCGGCGGGACGCACCAGCGGGTGCGGGGTTTGCTGCCTTTTGCGGGTGGGGCTCCATGCTGAGCCTGGGTGGTTAGCTTTATGAACTAAGTGAATTAATTATTTATTCTAGTGAATTAATAATTATTTCCTCAATGTAAGTATTTATTATAAATATGATATACACTTAGTAAAAATAAAACACTTTTAATACAAATCAGATAACTTGTGCACCGCTTAACAGCTAAAATGACTATGATTTATAAATGAGTTTGGGTCTAAAAGATAATAAAACACACCTGCTCAAATACAAGTTTAAAGAACAAAGTTAATTTTCAAAAGACGATAAAATAATTCTCGACCAATCACATACGAGGTCATATAGAGATAAGGATTACACCGACCAATCACAAGTAAGGAAAACATTTCCTTTTTACCTGCTTAAAGGATCTTACCGATCCAGCATGTTTCAGTTGGAAATATATTTAAAATAATAATAAACAATGATTCTTGTCTATAAGGGAAAATACCTTTTGACCTGGTATTCGGATTTAAACATATAGCCTTTATAAAAATAATAATAATAACAATGATTCTTGTCTATACTGGAATTAACCACATTTTACAGAAAAAGGTCAGTTTGAAATATATTTTGACCTGGAATTAGGCCTAAATCGCCCCGGGATACAAAAAGGATTATCCTAAATTTAGACCTAAAGTAGTTATTTCAACCCATTTTACAGAGAGAGAAGGTCAGTAACGTTTCTGTAAGTAGTGCGGGTAGTTGTGTTTTCTCGTGATGGATTATAATAATAATAGATAATAATAATAAATAATAAAGAAAATCCGAATTATTTAAAAAACTTTGAAATATTTTTAGTTAACATCGAGCGAATAATATAAATGTAAGTGAATAATTGTTATTTTTAAATAAAAACTTAGAAAGATTTTAATAAAATACATGTTATGTTAGCAGAGAAGAACTTATTTTGTTATTTTTATACTTATTACATGGCTAAAGATGATGTAAAGCAGTAAGTCAATAGAACAAAACGTGGCCTAGCTTGGTGTAGAGGGGTGCTAGGGGCTGACCTTACTGATTTACTGATTTATTGCTTTAAGGTACGTAAAATAAATGTTTTTAATAAAATTTCATAACATTTTAGTAAAAGTTATTTTAAAACTTGATAGTTATAAAATTTATAAACAAAAAGTATTAACAGTTAATAATAAATTCTTTGTTCAAAGATAATGTTTTGATTATATAGAAGTTTTTTAAGAAACTTTGAAAATAATTTTCAGTTGTATTTGAATGGAGTAATATAAATTGTACGTTTTTAATTAAAACCATAAAATGTTTTAATAAATTATACGTTATATGTGTAAGTGAGTGTGCGTGGGTGGTGTGTGTGTGTGTGTGTGTGTGTGTGTGTGTGTAAATCTGTGTGCAAGTGTAAGTAAATTTGTGTGTGTAAGTAAATCTGTGTGTGAGTGTAAGTAAATCTGTGTGTGTGTGTGTGACCGCGTGTGTATAAGTGTAAATGTAAGTGTCTATGGACAAATGTAAGTGTCATAGTGAATGTGTGTATAAGTATCATAGTGAATGTGTGTATAAGTGTAAGTGCATGTGTGTGTGTGTGTGTGTGTGACCACATGTGTATATGTGTAAATGTAAGTGTCTATGGGTAAATGTAAGTGTCATAGTGAATGTGTGTATAAGTGTATGTGTATGTGTGTGTGTGTGTGTGTGTGTGTGTGTGTGTGTGTGTGTATGTGTGTTCTAAATAATAATAACAATAGGCATGAAGTAAATAACACTAAGTATAATAAAAATAATAAAAATAAAATAATAAAAATAATAAAAATAATAATAAAAATAAATAAAAATAATAATAAAATAAATAAAAAGTATTAAAACAAAATAAAAACATAATGTTAATAAATAAAAATAATAATAAAATAAAGTAGAAAGTTAAAAAAGTTAAGGCAGAAAGTTAAAGCAGTAAAGCAGAAAGTTCAAGCAAAGCAGTAAAAGCAGAAAGTTAAAGGGCCAGTAAAACATGAGTTGAAAAGCAGTAAAGCAGAAAGTTAAAGCAGTAAAACATATGAGTTAAAGCAGTAAAGCAGAAAGTTAAAGCAGTAAAGCAGAAAGTTAAAGCAGTAAAGCAGAAAGTTAAAGCAGTAAAGCAGAAAGTTAAAGCAGTAAAACATGAAGTTAAAGCAGTAAAGCAGTAAAACAAAAGCATACTAATCCCCCCCTTGGTGTTAGGTAACACCTCTATTGATTTACTGATTTACTGCTTTAAGGTATGTAATTTTAATGAATATGTGAGTTAAAGCAGTAAAACATATGAGTTAAAGCAGTAAAACATGAGTTAAAGCAGTAAAACATGAGTTAAAGCAGTAAAGCAGTAAAACAAAAGCATACTAATCCCTTAGGTGTTAGGTAACACCTCTATTGATTTACTGATTTACTGCTTTAAGGTCTGTAATGTTAATAAATATATGAGTTAAAGCAGTAAAACATATGAGTTAAAGCAGTAAAACATGAGTTAAGCAGTAAAACATGAGTTAAAGCAGTAAAGCAGTTACAAACAAAAGCATACTAATCCACCCTAGGTGTTAGGTAACACTCTATTAATTTACTGTTTACTGTTTTAAGGTATGTATGTTAATAAATATGTGAGTTAAAGCACGTAAAACATATTAAGTTTAAAACAGTAAAAACTTGAGTTTAAAGCAGTAAAACATGAAGTTAAAGCAGTAAAGAGTAAAACAAAGCATACTAATCCCCCTCTTGGTGTTAGGTTACACCTTTATTTTGACTTTCTGATTTACTGCTTTAGGGATGTAATGTTAATGTTTTTAATAAAATTTCGTACAGTTGTAGTAAAATAAAATGTTTATATATCAGGCACTCTGGTTTTTTCTTCTTACATACAATTTTTAAAAAATTTATAAATTAAAAAGTATTAAGTAAAAAGTATTAAGTAAAAATAATGTTAATAAATATATGTGTTAAATAATAGGTCTGTAATGAGTTACAGCTTTAGGTTCGCGAAAATGCTTTTAATAAAAAATGCTTAAGCATGAAATAAAAATGAATGACTTATAGTATATATATTTTTCATTCGCGCGGCGGGTCGCACCTGCGGGTGCGGGGCCTCCATCCTTTGCGGGTAGGGGGCTTGCTGCGGCCTGGTGGGCAGCTTATGATCTAGAGGTAGACAAAAGATGAGTCATCAAAGGTGATTTCATCAAAGATGAATCATCAAATAGATGGTAATCAAAGATGTACGTCATCAAGAAGCCTTCAAAGTTGAGGCATCAGAGTTGAGGCATCAATGCTGAGGCATTTATGCTGGGGCATCAAAGTTGAGGCATCAAAGTTGAGGCATCAAAGTTGAGGGATCAAAATATCGAGTGTGTATGTGTGTGTGTGTAAGTGTATCTGTGTGTGGGTGTGAGTGTAAGTGTATATGGTTTAATGTAAGTGTCATAGTGTGTATAAGTGTCATAGTGAATGTATGTATACTAGTTGGTCGTAGTGTATGTGGTTGTATAGTGTTTAGACAAGACTAACTCCATAGTAGGAAGGCATTCTAGCAGATTGTAATATACACCATTCGATTCCTCATACCTTATAACCTAGGGGTAGACACCCATATTAGGGCTATTCGGGGATCAGGGGAGGCTAGAAAAGGCTTGAAAAAAGTGGCACTCAGTTGGCACTATGTGGCACCCACTTGGCACTATGTGGCACTCACTTGGCACTACTTGCACTCACTTGGCACTCATTGGCACTCATTGGCACTCACTTGCCACTCACCTGGCACTCACCCTGGCACTCATCTAATACTCATAGAACACTAATAGAACATCACTAGGTACTTCTTACGGTGATTGGGAACCATCAAAACCATCAAGTTAGCGTGGGTCAAAATTGACCCATGGTAAATGGCAAGGTTAAGGAGAAATATCGTGGGTCCCACAAGGTAAATGACGTACAAAAAATAGGGCTAACCAAGGAAGATCAAAATCTACCGTGAGCCAAATTGACCCTGGAATACCAAAGGGAATGGTTGAAAATTACGTGGGCCAAAAATGACCCATGGAGACCAATGGGTTGGTCGAAAATTACCGTGGGCCAAAAAATGACCCATGGAAGACCAAAGGGTATCTCCAAAAATTAACCGTGGGCAAAAAATGACCCATGGAAGACAAAAGGGTAGCCAAAAATTACCGCGTGGGCCAAAAATTGATCGCCATGGAAGATCAAAGGGTAGCCTAAAATTACCGTGGGCCAAATTGACCCATGGAAGACCAAAGGGTTGGTCGAATATCATGGTCCAACAAGGACGACATCAAAAAGGGCTAAACCCCTAAAGGTTAGCCAAAAATTACCGGCAAAAATTGCCCACGGTCGAAAAAATTAGGGGCGTAAAATAGGGGGGTAATACGTACAAAACGGTTTGCTGACGCAACGCTTTGGATCGCAACCCTTTCTTCGAAGGGTGCTAAAAATTAATGGGGGGGGTTTTGCCAAAAAAAAAAATTAGGGTTTTGCAAAAAATTCAGGGTCGCCGAAAAATTAGGGTTGGCGAAAAGATTAGGGTTTCTCAAAAATTAGGGTTCCTCAAAATTAGGGTTTCTCAAAGAAATTAAGGGTTTTCTCAAAAAATTAGGGTTCTCAAAAAATTAGGGTTCTCAAAAATACCGTGGGCCAAAATTGACCCATGGAAGACGGAAGGGTTGGTCGAAAAAGGTAAGTCCCAAAGGTTAAGGCCAAAAGGTAAAGCCGCCAAAAAGGTAAAGGCCCAAAAAGGTCAAAGGCCCAAAAAGGTCAGGTCAGGTAAAATTTGGGCTCAAAAAATACGGTTTGGCCCAAATTTTTTAGGGTGGGTAAAGGGTCAAATAAGTCAAGGTAAGGTTGGGGTAAAAACCGCCGTTGTCCGGAAATCGGGTGCCCTACAGCTCACGACAATACTTCCCATAGGTGATAATATTGGCTACCCACGCAAATAGGACATGCGCGCTCCTTTCCACGCTCACAGCTCGGTGAAATAACGTCTTCGGGTATTCTCTGTTTTATCATTATTAGTATATAGATTATATATGATTATATATATAGTTATATAATGATATATATATATATTAGTATATATATATATATATATATAATATATATTATATTACTATATATATATCTATATATATATATATAATATATATATATATATATATATATATATATATATATATATATATATAATATATATTATATTATTATATATATATATAAATATAAACTCTACCTTTTTTTGAGGTAAAAAAAGTGAAAATATACCAATCCATTAGACAAAAACTGAAGTGAAACAAAATATACCAATGCATCCATTAAACAGAAACTGAGTTTACAGGAAAATTTAAATTTTTAAACAACTAGTTACCAATATTTCATTTCTTTCTCTTATGTTGCGTTTTATCTTCTCTTAGCAAGAACCAGCAGTAGTCACACATCATGTTAGGATGTACTCTTCCTTGATATCGGTGTTCCATTGTCATGATGTCTTGATGGAATCTTTCTCCCTGTCCGTCCCTAACAGCGCCCAAGTTATAGAGAAAGAAATCCAAATGGGAATGCAGGAAGTGAATTTTTAGTGACATCCGACATCCAAGCTTCTGATAGCTGTCCAAGAGTTTTCTTACCAACTCTTCGTAATTTTCATCTTTCATGTAACCTAGAAATCTTTTAATAATGAAAAAGTGTAAGAATTCTTGACCTAAGTTACACAGAAAATTTGTTTTGGCAATGATAATGGTTTTTATTTTATTCTGAGGACCAAGAAAAAAGATAGATTTAGGTGCCATTATAAGCTGTAATCTGAAAGTGGTTAATCAGTGTTTGGAAGAAAGGAATAAAGCAATGATGCTAGGTATAATAAATCGCAATGTCGTTTACAAGAGCAAAGAAGTTATAAGTAAACTGTATAATAGCTACATGTTAGGCCAGTATTAGAGTATTGTGCACAAGTTTGGGCCCCTTATTTAAGGAAAGGCATAGATATGCTAGAGGAGAGTGCACGTAGATCAACAAGGATGATTTCTGGGGGTTTGACGATAAGAGCTATGAGGAATAGCTGAAGGAGTAACGGAATGTTTTCTGCAGAACGGCGATTTCTCTCTCAGAGGAAACATTGTTAACAACTATACAAAATATTTAAAATGAATGATAATTAGGACACCATCAAAAATCAGGTGCAAGATATTAAATCTTTACTGAACCATATTGACCCAAAGTAAAGCTGCAGGTCCTGATGGTAATTAATATGGTAGAATATTGAAGGAGAGTAGTAAACCAGCATTGCAAAAGGCAACTGGTATTTTGATTTTTAAGGGATCTATATTTGGTGAGGGTATCAGACGACTGGAAACATCAATGATGTTGTTCCCTATTTATAAGAAAGGTCGTAAGGAAGCAATTGGGAAATTTTAACCCAGTTTAGCTTTAACAATCTTGTGGTTTGCAGAATGTTTGGGAAAATAGTTAACTAAAAGGTCATCAAACAGAAATATTTGGAAATAGCAAGATAATGTTGAATCCAGCCAGCATTGTTTTAGAAGAAGGATAGGTCATGTCAGACAAACCTTTAGAATTTATGGAATACATTACTTGACTGCATTGACCGAGGAGATCCAGTTGATATTATGTATACTTTAGACTTCAGCCACAAGCTTTGATATGGTTTCCCTCCCACATAGGCTGATGACGAAGTTATTCAAGTGAAAGTAATAGTGGAGTTTAGGTACAAAATGGTTGGATTAACGAGTGGTTTGTGGAAGAAAAACTGTGTACAACTAAAATAGGCAATAAATCATATGGGAAAAATATCTTAGTGTCCTACAGGGGTTCAGTGTTGGGGGGGTCACTATAGTTCCCTTATATATATATATATATATCATATATATATATATATAATATATTATATATATAATATATATATATATATATAATATATATATATATAATACTATGTATAAAATATCTATAATATATATGATATATGATATATACTATATATATAAATCA
Source organism: Trachelipus rathkii (assembly GCA_015478945.1). Taxonomy (NCBI): domain Eukaryota; kingdom Metazoa; phylum Arthropoda; class Malacostraca; order Isopoda; family Trachelipodidae; genus Trachelipus; species Trachelipus rathkii. The sequence goes on from JABUQX010067960.1 coordinate 74,875, forward strand.
ATATCTATATATTATAATAATGATTTGAATAAATGAACTTAAATGTGAGAGGTTCCTAAGTCTATATAAAATATAACAAAAAGTGGCTATCTCAGATAAGGAATAGTGATGGATGTATAAAGATTTCAAAATGATCTTTATAAACTTCTTGGGTGGGCAGATAAGGGGCAAATGAATTTTAATAATAGTAAAAGTGTAAGGTTCTTCACCAAGGTTACTCAAATAAAAGCTTTAACTACGATATGAATTGGGGATTGGCTTGAGTCTGTGAACCAAGAAAAAAGATTTAAATGTGATTATAAAGCAGTATTTGAAAAGTAGCTTAATCAGTGTTTGAAGCAAAGGATAAAAACTAATAAGATGTTAGGTATAATATCACAGAATGTATAATAGTTAGAGATTATTAGAGTATTGTTGAAACAAGTTTTGGGCCCCCTTATTTTTTTCAGGAAAAGACATAGATATGCTAGAGAGAGTGCAACGAAGAGCAACAAACAAGGATGATTTCTGGATTTGAGGGTAAGAGCTATGAAGGAGCGGCCTGACAGGAAGTTTTAAGAAATATTTTCCTGCAAGAAAGGTGATTTCTCCGAGGGGACATTGATACAGCAGTCTATAAATATTTACAACCTATTAATATAGGAGAACCAATAAACTCCCTCTTCATACTAGGACCACGGAGAATTACGGGAAACCAGGGCAAACAACAGTAAAAAATTAAGAAAACCAAGGGGCAAGTCATCTTGATATAAAAGCATTCATTCATAATAGGGTTGTTAATTTGGAGATTGGTTTTTCCATAGGAGGTTGTTAAGTGCGAACTTGGATTGGCAAAATTTAGAATGGATTGGTAATAGGTATATTAATTGTTTAAGGGTAATCATATAGTATATTAATGACCTAGCTAAAATTGTTGGGTTTAGGTTCTTGTATTTTAATTAAGGTTAAAACTGCACGTTAACTATACACAAAGTTATTAAAGCTTGTAGTGTGTTAGTCAAATTACTTTTTGGCCTATAAGTTACTTTTAGTTGTAGAGACCTTTTGCGTTATACTATGTTATTATTAACACAAGCCTTAGGGTGGGTTTGTGGATTTGTATGAGCAAGTTGGGTGATTGGTTCTTTATTAGTTGATGGGATATGTCCTCGATAGGCCCATGTGGTTCTTACTGTCTCTATGGCTCTAATGTTCTAATTTGGCACAATCAAATTAAAGCTTTTTTATGTAATATATATTAACTTTATTCATATATGATAAAATCAGAAGAAGATAAAGTGTTCTCAATAAAATATTATTATTAATTATTATTATTTTAAACTAATGTTGCATAAATAATATTTATATTTTTTTTTAGAAATTTTATTTAATATTAATTTTTCTAGCAATTTACTGATGGAACATAGCAGAGAAATTGGGCATAAATTTATATTTTCCTACATTTTTCTAAATATATTAAAACCAAATAATAAATTAATTAATTAATAAATTATAAATTGTATAAATGGAAATATAATCAAAAAAAAAATAAATAAATAAAAAGGTCGAATTTAGAAATAAATTAATTTCAAATAAAAATAATAACAGTTTCTACTGTCGACCTCAATTATTTAAACGATAAATTTTCTTAGAGGAAAAGGTGAACGCAAATTACAGAAGTAAAAGGGGAGGTGGAAATGGGAAATAACAAATTGGAGGTAAAGGAGCTTTTGGGGTAGCGAAAGGGAGTTGGATTGAGATAGTGTAAGGAGGAAGGAATAGTGAAAGGGAGGATAGTGAAGAGAGAGATGAAAATAGAAGGTAGCGTCGAATGGGAAGGAAAGAAAAGGGATAGCGAAAAGGGAAGTAGAAAAAGGAGTGAAAACA
>JABUQX010067962.1:0-27500 GCA_015478945.1 Trachelipus rathkii
AGATATTACAGGATGTAAGTTACACAAAAGAGGACAAATGACTTGATTATATATTTTTATAGCATATTTATTTATGAAGAATGTAATCAATAAATTGATCAACAATAATAATAATATATACTATAGTATACTATATATATATCACTTGGTCAGAAACCATACAAATACATTCCCTGACCAATTACCTCTTCAATAATGCATATGGTAGTTAATAAATAAATAAATAAATATATATAATATTATATAATATATATCATATATATATATAATATATATATATATATCTTTATATATATAGAGTAATATATATATATTGATATATATCATATATAATAGGTACGTAATAGTAATAGATATATAAGACCTACTATTTATATACTATATATATATATAATAGCGTACGTAGGCATGTAGTATGATGGACAATGTAGCATATAAATACATCTAACGTAAACCATAGTATTATAACCATAGTAACAATTAACACAGGAAATTTTAATAAAAAATGTTTATGATAAGCTCTAAACTAATGGTCATAATATTGATTTATGATCTGAGAAGATGGTAATAAATAGCAAGTGGTGGTAAGGTGGTGGTTCCTTGCGGAGTGTCTCTCAAGTCATATATACATGGTTAGGTAACTATAATCCTATATTAAAATGATTTTGGAATTATTAATATTATTAATAATATATAACATAATAATAATTATAAATTAAAATTATTTATTTGGGTACAAATGTAATTATATATTATCTCATTCATATGATTATTCCACATTGATTGGATCCTATGTTAAATACTAGAATGTAATCTGTAGTACTATAGTTCTGAAACCAATCTTAATCTAATTGAATATTCATTATATTATTATGACTACTTCACTTGCAAACTGCCACGAGAGAAAATATTTCATGAAATTTAGGGGTTTTAATTCTAGAGTTAAATCTTATTGGTTGTTTTCTTTGTTCTTAGTCATATATATATAATAAATTATTTAATTCAATAAAGCTCTAGTATTATTATTATTATTATTATCAACTATACCATACTAACATTGCCATTATATAATTAGACTTAAGATTTATTGTACACTAGCAATTGAGCCTATTAGGTAGTCTATATATAACTAGTTAGATTATAACACTAACTAACAATTAATTATTAATTGACTAAAATACCAATGTATTTCTCAAAATGTTATAAGAGGAATATATTACTTTATTGATGATTACCATTGACAATCATATACTCATAGTATATCCTATATACTTCAAATCCACTTTTCTAATAAATATTTTTATTGACTATATATTGAGTCACAACTTTATTACTAAATACATGTAATTCATGAAAATGACGTCATCATATCAGTGTTCCAATAATAATCTTTATAAACCTCTATATTTAGTTTGCATTGATAATGTATATTAATTCTATTCTTATATTTAATTCTATGATTCCGCTTTTCTTCTCTATATTCTTTTTTTGTCTTTGTTTTCTTCTTCTCTGTGTCTTTTTTTTTCGTTTTCCGTTTTTCTTTTTTTCGCTTATTCTTATAAATGTATATATTTTAATGTTTGGGTTATAACTATTATTATAATAGATTTGTTTATATAATATATTTTGTATCTGTATCTATGAAGGCAGGATTATTAACCAAAACCTAACAGAACATTACCTAACCCCTTCAGCTGCTCCTCTGTAGCTTCTTACCTCAAACCCAAGAAATCATCCTTGTGTCTCTCTATCGTTGCAACTCTCTTCTTATGCATATCTAAGTCTTTCTCGTTAGTAAGGGCCACAAATTCTCTTTGTACTATATTAATGCTTATTTTTATATTATTGGCCGAATTAACTATATATGATTTAAATTATGAGAGAGGTACGGTTTATCGGAATTAGCTTTTATTATATCTCAGCTCTTATGTAAGGAGAGCATCTATTAGACCATAGAGCGAAAGTGATTGATATAGATTATAGCTGCAGCGATCCATCTTCAGCTTCATATTTCAGCTTCCATATCACTGTAAAGTGAGGCTATACTTTTCAAATCATACTTTGCTTCATCACACCAACTCAAATCACACTAGAATCTTTTCGCGTTCTACTAGAGCACTCCAACGCGCGAGAGTCCACGCCCATTCGAGAGCACAATAGTATAGCGTGGGAGTATACTGTGTCGAGTACCGGAGAGTAACCTAGGTGAAGAACCGTACACTTTTTACTGTATTATTAAAATTCACTTGCCACTTATCTGCCCACCCAAGCAAGTTTTATCACGGCCGATAGTTTGACAGTCTTTATTGTCAAACAATCACATATCAACATATTACTAATTAACTTGAGGTGGCCACTTTAGTATCGCACCCATCAAGAACAAACATTAAAAAAAACACTTCATATAATTTATTTAAAGATCCTGGTCCTAAAATCATTTATATAAATATGGGTAACCCTCCGAGAAAACAACAGTGGCCAGCAAGAAACTGAAACACCACATAGTGAGAATTGGGCACCACCCCCCCCCTAAATTCGCGGCACTCATATACACTAATCACCTTTTACAAACAATCGGATGACTATCCATTTTAGTTTGGTTTTACTGCCACACTCGTGGGGTTGAACTATTCCACAACCACTCCCCCTTTATAGTCCAACTTATTTTTATCTTTCACTTTTGACAATACACCAACCTTATACCCACCATGAGCCAGGAACTAGTCTTTACAATATCTACACTAGTCACTTTAATGTGGGGAAACCTTTATATCTATATAATAAGAACTTTTTGCTTATATTATAAGTTACTAATAAGTCTATGAGTCGCTTTACAAAAATCTTCAACTGGGAAATCGTATAGCTAGGTCAAAGTTTTGACAAGTCTCTCTCACGTGTTTACACATGTATCCAAAATTCTAAAAAGGTTTGTACATGAAAAAATGTAGTGTAAATACTCCTATTAACTGGAGAGCGAAACCCCTAATCAGAATGCTGAGGAGTGAGTCATCATCAATAGACTCTGTTAAATTACATAATATTCACTAAATATATATAATCTTACATAATTATAGATACCATTCAAGATATAATACTATTTCAGAATCCAATTTAATACAATAATACAGCAGATGTTAGGATAATAATAATATAATAATAATCTAATCTGAAATCTAAATAAATTTACACAAGAAATGTATATATATATAACACTAAACATATTTAATTATAAAATAGCACCAATCATAATGCGCTTAGTTCCAATCAAGCCACTACTTCAACTATAATAATAATAATGAAAAATAATATAATAATATAAATGAACTAATAATACATAATAATAATAAATAATTAAACTAACTGATATATAAATATATAAACAAACAACTAAGCAAAACCGAACATAAACAAATAACAGACCAAAAAACACCAAACAGATCAGAGCCATCTTATAGAGCACAATGGCGCACCGGATACACTAACAACACCAACCTACACTTAAACAAACAAAATCCTAAACAACATCCCGACAACAACAACGATAAACAACAAAACATCAATTTTCAATTTTCAATTTTAAAACGTTAGTCACATATACTTGGATTCAATAAAGGTAACATAGTTTTAACAATGACATATTCCATTTGTACTATAGCATCAAAATTCAAGTTTTACACTTACTACGATAAGTCTAATATTTATAGTTACAGTCAGACTTAAATATAAATGAGAATCATTACTAACTACCAAAATACTAATTTACTATCTTCTCTCAGATGAATAGCACTGACATGAAAGGCGGATCTAAAACTATAAAGCAGTCAGAGCGAGAAACAAGAGTGTGTTGGACTTCAATCGAGTGTAACTCCGTCTAGCTAACTAAAAATTTTAACTATCTGTTTCCCAACGACCGACGCGAATCCCGTGCAGCTCCCACTCCTTTAGAATTTATAAAAGCTACCAACTCTTCATTGCATTATTACTAATTTGCGACTAAAAATTTAAATTCAAAGACCTGCTACTTCATTTTAGCCTTTCTTGAATTGACTGGTATTATATAACGAATTTACAGTTAATTCCTATAATATATCACTTGAATAAATTAATAAATTATAAAACTATAGTTTCAATGGCTATATACAATTAACGTCAAGCATGAGAGTATAATAAAAGAGGATTATAATAAATTGAGAATCTATTAACCAATCAAAATAATAACTAATCAATAATAACTAATCAGATATAAATAATAAATAGTTAATCTTGAAATATAATTAAAACACGTACTTAAGGATTACACAATTCATTTTAGTTATATTTTAATCAATCTATATCAATTCACATCTATTCACTCACCCAAACAAAGTGTATTTCTAACTATTCGTCACACTACACATAATAACTAAATATAGGTTTCAATAATTATCATTAAAATCAAGTCGAAGATCCATTTCAGGATATATAATTTTAATTCTTTCAGTTACAAATCATATGCATAAAATGAGTATTGAAAGTAAAATCAAAATAACAAGATAATTTAGAGAGAGAGAAGAATTCTCTTAAAACTAGACTATTATAATATATATAATAAGCAATAACACTAATAAGCAATAACACTAACGTTAATGGTGCTACGCATAATAAATAAATCGCCATTTCGGAAAATCTAGGATTTGTTTACTCTATATTATATATAGCTTGCAAATATAGGGTACACAAGATAATAAATACGAACAAATGTTACACTATAATATAACTATTCTAATAAAATTATTTAATAATAAGGCTGAACAAGCAATGGATCCACCAATAATACCTAAACAATTGCATCCTCAAATCCATAACATACGTTTCAATTCAGACAACTCATTATATAAATATAATCAAAGATTTAAAAATAATAAGTGAAATATCTTATATCAAGCTTAGTACCAAATTTACGTGACCCTCGCTGGTTTCCATAATAAATATCTGGCTACAAAAAAAGTATATACTATATAAGAATAATAAATACATTTAATAAATATACTGAATATAAACATTTTTGGCAGTTATATAGAATAATAATAATAATGACACATAAGATAAATAATAAGATGAAATTCACATCAATATTTATATAGATAATGACACATAGGAAATAAAAATTCACTTACATAACAATTAGTATATATTCACTTTATCACAATTAGTTGAGATGGCAACTAGACGATATGATTATTACAATTTCTTAACACAAATTTACTAATCCAAGTAATGAAATATTAATACATAAGCAATCTATTAACTTTAGACTCTATAGAAGCTACAAATTCTATAAAAATGCCCCTATTGCGATATAAATATGATATTTATTAAACACAAATGAGATAAATACTATCACCCACACATTCAGATTCATACATATTCAGATAAGTAATATATTAAGTTCAGTCATTAATACAAATAATGGAGATATGAATATTGCCTGTTTTAATATAAAAAGCGCCGCATAATCAATATCACCATAACATTTATCTTATTTATCAATTTCATAACTGCATGGTATAATCATAAATAATAATAGATAATAATAAATATAAAGATTGAATAAATAAAATAAATCGATATACTATTTAACTATAATTTACCTATAACTTGAAAAGAGAAGTTTATAAAGGGGATTGTCTTATAGATTCTTACATATAAAATGGCCCACTGTATATATTTCAAGAAGTTAAAAGAAAATCAAAATCTCACAATAAATAAAGATGACTTAAAATTACATGAACCAATCCGTATTTTTTGAATGTTCATAGGACCGGAGCATAATTAGTCTATTATGAGTTGTTGACATTATCAGAGAATCAAAAAATATATATATATACAAAAAGAAATAACAATAAGATGAACACTAGGTTAGATCGGTTTATTGCTAACATCATATTATGAACCTATAAATAACAACAACACATATGTAATTGATTAATATCTAAATCACCACTATTACATGCGATTACGAGTCAGACATAATATTATTTAATGATATATCCAAGAGATAATAGAGACCATAACAAATCAATCCACATCAAACTTTACAATTATATAAATGATTATATTTATTATGGGAGAATCATATTAAAATCAAGATACCTACACAAAAATATTTTACCCGCGTCATATGAAAATAAAAGAACCAAAAAATAATTCATAAATAATAATCATGATAATAATAATAATAATAGATCAATGAATAATAATAATAAATATGACTTTGACAAGACTCAGAAAAGTGAACTCCATCTAGTCTTAAGTAATAACTAACTAATAGATCAAATAATCAAAAATGAAATAGATAAGTAATTAATAATAATAATAATAATAATAAATATTAATAATAATAATAATGATAAATAATAATAATAATAATATCAATAATAAAAATAATAGATAATATATTAATAATAATAATGAATAAAATAGTCCTGTGATAATAGTGCAGTTATTTATGCAACTGTTTTGAGTTTACTTGTAGATGGCAATATAATAATGACTTGTATGAGGGATATAATATCAAAGCGCTTCTATGAGTTTATTTCTGTTAGGAGGAAATACTCAAATGTTCAATTTAATAATAATAATCTTAATAATAATGATAATTAATAATCAAATAATCGTAATAATAAAAATAAATGGTTCAATATATGATCCAATCATAAGAATATCTACTAAGTAAGTTTAGTCCCTAATCACAACTTACCAGGAAATATATTTTAACTATATTGAGGAAAAAATGCACCATTGAATTTTCCCAACCTCATATTAGGAACACTAAAGCCCTAACTCCCGATGATGACCAATGCACTCTGAATGATGGATCCGCCACACTTGACAAATGAAACCTATGAAGTTAAAGTACTCCAGAGAAATCAAGCACATTTTCGATATCACTAGATGTTGATTATCAGATTCTTCTGATATCAAATATCGATCTATAAATCATGGACTTACTGAATTAGATCAATAATAATGACATATATATATATCTTGAACACTTATATTCATATGTATATACACTCGCATATGAATGATCATAATATTGTACCCCACCATGCACCAATCACAATCTTGGAATGCAACATTATGATAAGGAATATCAAATCTCCTACCATATCTAAATCCTTAATCCATCGCAAATAATAGATAATACATAATACATTATAATAGTACATAATAAATTAAAAATTGTGATAACAGATAATGTGATACAAATAATATTATTCTATTACTCGTTACTGACTACGTATATAATAATAGATAATAATAATAATAATGAATCAATAATAATATAATAATATATATATAAATCAATAATATAAATAAATAATAATATAAATTATCAATATAAAATACCTGACTAACACCTATATATATATTGAGATATAACAAATTACACAATTGTTTCTTTTTATTCTTATTTGTAGAAATAAGATTCCTAAGTCTAGTGATATAGCTAAGAGAGTATAATTACATTAGTAAGTTCTCGACAAATAACTTATTTATTGAGTTATATCATTAATGTCCTACCATACTTGAAAAATTGCTCTTATTTTTTTTATCGTTCATCCTTTCTATTAAATTATTTGGAGCAAATAGAAATGGGTGAGTTACAAAACTTTTATGAAGTCATTATTTTTTGTATACCTAAATAATTTATTTAATCTTATATATTAAAATTGGGCATCACATGTCAAAGTCTACAATGACTTTACGAACATTTTATCCGAGATCTTCTTCATAAACTATTTCAAATTTATTATTTTCTAGTTTCCTACAACTCTAATATATCCTTCTTACTCATGAGACAATAACACTATCTTTCAACTACTGTCATCAAAACTTAAATCAGCTTGACGAAAGATCACTTAACATATAATATACCATCTCCTGCCTAGGTGAATCCCTATCCTGTCTTATATACCCCTGATAATCCGCATCACCTCCTCTAGCCATTCGACATCCACCTACAACTTTTTTTCGTGACACTTAATAACCCTGAATTTTGGAAAGTGAAACAATGCCTGTGCTAAGTTCACTATCAATTCTATATTACATATTTATATCACACTCAGATCGTTGCAACTCTACCTTCTACTTAGCATCACAATTACATCGGCATTCACAACACAAGGCGGAGCAGCTATTCCCAAGACCCAACTCATTCAAAAGGGATTCAACATACATGCAAAAAGCACATCATGCTAAATCAGAAATTATATCAACTTTAATACTTTTGTACTTCAATATTATTTACACCAAAATTAGTTTAAAATTTAAATACTTAAGCTAAAAAGAAAAATAATAAAATAATGAAATGTAAAATGACACTAATGATTAAAATAATAATTTGAGACAAGCAAGGGTTAATATAAACGTTAATAAGGATACTAATAAATTTGAGAAAACTCTGTGTGAATTACTTGAAGGTGTTACCAGACAAACTATATAAATAACTGCATTACAATAGAACAATCTTATCGATGAGAGCTGTGGTTTGAGTTCCACCCCCTCAGCAAATAGCAGCAAATGATTCTCAAGTGAAGCAAATAGAGATGTAAATGTATTCACGTATAGGTAAGTAAAATGAGTAGTTCTCCTCAATATTACAATTTATGATATGAAGTGAAAACATGTGATATATCAAGAAGTCCTATTATGATCACGTAGTTAGACTAAGATCATTTGTTAAATGATATATCGGCATGTCTTCTGCTTATCATAGTGGAATCTACCAGAACGAACTCTCAGTGCAGCGGAATTTGTCGTGTGAAACCAAAAGTCTTATACCTACAAATCCTCTCACTTGCTGCTTTGCACCTTAATACTAGCTAATCGGTCTAAACCTACGGCGAGGAAAGCTAGGTCCTTATAACTCACTACCTAGAACACCTAAGAAATCTAACCATACCGAGACATCAACCTGAAACGCGTAAATAACTTAAATACTATAACCATAATACGAATGACCTAAACACGTAACTTACCGAAAAGCCTAACCCAAACCTAGGAGCATAATCTCAGAGGATAATCCCTATTTTCAAGTAAAAATATTCAGATTTAAGATAAATCGATTTTTGAAGAGTTGTTTATCTTCGTTTTTTCCAAGAAATGATAGGAGTGTAACGTCAAAGCATTCAAAAAAACTAGGGTTTGAGAATCATCAACGTAATATAACTGTTTCTTTTCATGATGAGACAAAAACCATTACCTGGATAAGAGAGTTTACATGCTAGAGGGTATTTATTTTGAGAACAAGCAATGAAACTTGTACATTTAACATCTCTTTTTAATATTATTCAAGTGCGTTGCCAATCCATATTTTTTAGAATAGCACTAATATAATAAATATATAAGGGAAAGATAGTGCAGTTCTTATCGACCCCCTCTCACGGGAGGATTTGGAGTAGGACTCTCGAGCGAGTGGGTATATCTGCAGTTAATGTTGTCTTCACATGATCACACAGAATCTTTCTATATCTTTACTATTTTGTTTTTGAGAGCACTGGTTTTACAGTTTTAATAAATTCGTTGTTCTAACCAGTTAAATTTGAGAAAAAAAAGCAACCCTGGCACTCTTATTCTCTCTCTCTCCCAACTCGATGACTCTATCCACTCCTCGTACATTAGGGTCGTCTGTCATGCGCTTGCTCGGTGAATCTTCCTAGTGCTAGCATTTTGCGTCTTACTCACAACGCTCATCACACAAACATCTACGGAGGTACACTATGCGAGCGAGGGGGTGAGGCTTTCTCTTATGGACTTAGGTTCTTGTTCATCCACAGCATTATAACATTCTACTTCTGGTACAATTTGCGGCAACCCACAATCCAGCTGATCGGGGCAGTGAGGAAAGGTTGAAATATATACTATATATAATAGTGTATATAATATACCGGTATATATATATATATATACTATATATATATATAATAGTATATATTATATATAGATTATATAATATATATAACACAATACCCCCATTAAATAAATATATATATATACACAACACTAACACAATAAACACGACGATACACCGACTTATACTACTTAGCTAAATTCTCACTATAAAATGGAGCTTCAATCAACATAATAAAAACGCACTACAAACAACCATCTATAAAATCGACAACAAATCGCTATTACGCGGCTCCACAATGAGAGAAACTACTCCCCGAGGATCTCGCGACAGCTTCATAACCAAACACTTCTTTCCTTACAAAAACACCATGCCCATCACCCCTATTCATCCTCCTATGCTAACCCTCTAGACACATTTCCGATATGAGTTAAGAGTACTGAGAGCTAGTGTGCAGACCAAAAGAGAATTCATTTAATAACAGATATCCTTAGATAAATCATCTTAGACACACTCCTATCAAAACACATCAAGTATTCAAAGCGTACGCAGTATCCGTCAAACACAACACATACAATACACTCTAACATCTACTATATCCCGCAATGATCCGAACTATCAAATCTTGAGCACGATCTTATTAACTCACATTAACTACAACGCCCGTGTTCGAATTCCTCCCGCCATTTAATCGAGCGAGATATAAACAGTCACCAAATAAACTCTCACTGAGAAGCGAGCACATACAACAAACGCTCCACTCAGGTATATAGAGGTTCTCCAGCAATTTATTGGCTACATAGACAAATAATAACAAACAGACGCGCACTGTATCTAATTAAACGAAGTATGGGCCTCATCAATTAACTAAATCACCTCCAAGCTATAAAACAGCAGCTTAATTCGAGAAAACTTTCACTGTTAAACTTAATAACTAATTCGCGCAAACCCTATATATATATACCTATAGCTCAGGGCATCACTATCAAAAAAATGAATTACAGAATGTAAGTGAATATATCTTAAATATTATTGATCAAAGAATGAGAATACTATGAAGTACTCAAGACAAATCATAATAAAGGTACACTCAACTAGGAAATTTAAACAAATTTAAATAATTTAAAAAATTACAAACCTAACTGAAACACACATATATTTACAAAATAAATGATTTTCAAATCCATATTAGGTATTTTTGGGGTGCAGATTCCAAATCAAAACAATCCGAATAGAATATGGGGATAACTGAGAGAAAGAGAGATAAAGAAATAATTAAAATGCATTTGGCAAAAATAAACAATCAACTTCCCAAGAAGAGAGAGAGAGAGAGAAGAGACTGGAGAGACGAGAGCAAGGAAAGCCTCTCATCTTCCACAGAAAATGCTCGCCATGATGCCAGAATTCAACCCAATCAATCATTAGGACAAAACAGCATACCCAAATTCCTTGGACCCTACTGGAGGCAAGCTACACACATTTCGCTATCAAACAAGTCGAAGAGTAATACATGGACCCCACATCATCTCCTCCAGCTCACTATCTACACTCATTCTTACACCCAGAGAGTAAGATTTCTGCCTTATCCATATTAAGGTACTGTGTCAAAAACTTCAGGGAATTACTCAATATTAGAAAATTATAAAGCGAGAGACATAGCCACATCAACACCAACGTCATATTCAGATAATAAAACACAGACCCGCCATTGATAACTTGAAAAGCACAACCTTGGCAATCTTGTCAGAGAAATTCTACTATAGAAATATACGCTCTCAGAGTAACGACTCACATTCAATCCAAAACCTTTCTCGAAGAACATTATATATTCCAAATCAGTCGCACAGATATAAAGACAAGGGAGAAGACTGAAGGAGTAACACATCTGAAAACTTCTAAATAATGTTTATGAGACTATTCGCACACATCGAGCAGAGAGATATGTACTCAGGAAAAACATTACAAAGAGATCTCGATTTACATCTTCACACTGGAAAGAGAGTAATATAATCATCCCGCAAAGTTAATAATAATGCGCTAGTGGAATAGCAATCGCGCCTTCACACAGTATGTGTGTCGCAGCTAAAGCAATTGTCATTAACTGAGACGTACGATAAAGAATGAAGCTCATATCTGAAAGAGAGAGTAGGTAAACGCAAACGACTCACAGTCCCGCCACACAAAAAAAGTTCCAACACTTGGCATTTCCGCTAGATCATAACTACGTTCAGACCGGCTGCCACACAAGCGTTCACAAAAACCATTACATGCGCATGAAACAAATTATATTAGATCAGGCGAGAGCACAGCTGGGGACCAAAAGCTACTCAAGAATAAAAATCAATAGCTTCTCACATAAATTTAATTAAGCAAATTATATATAAAAGAACTTTAGGAGCACAATCCCAACAAAGTTTTAACCAAACGAAACAAAAAATAAAATGTATGCATGGCCGCGCGTAATCAGCCGATCAACTTTTAGAGTTGAAAATTCAGGTTATATCAAACTTTCTATCAGGAAGAACCACGTGTATGATATTAAGTGAAGACAGAAAGTAAAGTATCGATCTATCACGTGAAATAAACATATCAAAAATAGCACAACGTAAAGTATCCCTTTTTGTAAAAATCGTATGTGTGTCCAGTACGGGGCACTACAAATCCAGAGCTGAATCTTGATCCAACATAATGCAGAGGACTAGGGAAGTACAAGACTTTACAACCAACTACATAATAGTTAAAGAAGGCGATCGAAAAAAGGGTAGTGATACGAGGGGCATTTGAACCGTTGGGGCGGGGAGGTAACTGGGCAACAAGGAAGGGGATGGGAAAGTCGGGCAAGACAAATGGTGTGAAATGTTGAAAGTAAGCAGGTCTGTCGAGCGACACAATATTCATAGTATATAGAGTTGACGTTAAGGTACAGATGGTAATCAAAGATGAAAAACAGCTGTTATTTGCATTTGTGTTTTGTGAAAATGTTGCAAGGTAAATGAACGAAATATTATAAACGTACAACCTTGGGATGAAAGTCGAAACTCTTATAAAACAAACCACAATCAAGTGAGGCGCAAGCCGGTAAACACAGGCAGGGTTTGCTCCCGTAAACCCAACAAAACAGTCAGGGATCCAAACTATCAATAAGAGACTAATGGAGGTTTTATGGGGAAACTAATAGAAAGCTCTGCTTCGCCAAAACAAGTCACTATGAATCACCATAATTTAATCACAAACATAGATTGCCAGAATTGGATACTACCGAATAGTAACCACACTACAATCTTCATCAATGAGAATATATTGATCCGCTCACTGAAGGGCTAAATAGCGAAATCCGAAATAAGGAGTAACAGCGTGAAACAACAAGCATAAACTTTCACAAACAAGGCAGAATAACAGTAGTACAGAATACAAGCAAACAGGAAGACTAAAACATCAACTAAGGTAACCAGAGGCAAGGCATTGACATCAAGATAACAAACATATCCATCGACCACATGAGTAAAACAAGTTAAATCTAATCCATTCACTGAGAGAACTAGAGTCGCTAGCACAGGTATAGCGCAAGTCAACTTATTAACCCAAAGGAAAATGAGAAAACTCCCAACAACACTAAAACAAGGATCTCTTAGAAGTAAAAAACAAGTACTGTAATAGGCTACAAAACACCTAAACAACAACACTATTTATCAGTGATAGTACAACAGCATACTACCTATAGTAACGATTAACTTAACACCTAGAATGAATTATGTGTCCACCGCAATTTTACGCTAAAAACACCAGTTACAGCACTATGACAACCGATAACCCCCTTGTCACAGACTAATCATTCCAACACCACTCACGCACAAAATACTTTATTATTATATACAAAAGCAAATTCAAGTAACCATCAAACAGCTTCAAACACCAATAAATACACTCCACGAAACGAACAATATTGTAAGAAATCTTGACCAAGCCAAACAATAACAGAAATGGAATCCCACTCCTTCCACCAGAAATATTTGACCGAATAAATCAGTTGACAATAGTTTTAGGAATTTTTAGCCTGCCAATCAACACCGCTCAGTAAGCACAGTTCAAGTAAATAAAATGTGGCAGCTCTGGCATCTAGAACCTAATGCAACCATGCCTTGCAATTAAACGAGAAGTAAATCACATATACCTTAATAGTGATTCTGTGGAGGTGTATCTCATATCATGTTGAGATAGGATGTTCAAAAGGGGCAACGAAGGGTGAAGGTATATATAGTATAATATAGTAAATATATAAATATATATTTATATAATAAGAGAAATACAATAATTGCTTAATTTATTTTCATAGTAGTAGATTATTTGATATATTATTAATAAATTATAAAGAGAGATGGAAATAATTTGAGGAGTAAATAATGAAAAAATGGAAATTATGTATGAGTAGTATATAAATGAAATAACAAGAGAGCCACGCGTTAATTGCTATAAAATAAATAAATACATTTTTAGTCTGTTAGTATAAACATAAGCGTAATAAAAAGTGTTCAATCTCGTTATGCATGCAAAGTTTAATTTATTGTAGCGTAGATTTTGTTGAACTGTAAACAGAAAAAATGATCAAGTAAAATAGTCAACACTTTTTTTTAAAATAAAATAAAAGAATGTGAGGTAAAAAATTACCATAGAGTGGGGATACACATTAACCCTAGTATTTAAATTATCACTAAAATAAATTCAGAGACGCTAACAGAAAAATATATAAAGACAACATAGTCCCTATTATTTCTAGTTTAAATCGTATCTAACCCTTAAATAATTATATTAACTAATAATCACTTTGGTAATCTGGTCTGAGACTAACTGATTTCAAATTTTTGAAAATATAGGAAAAAACGCTTATATTTTTTCTATTAATAACCATATAAAACCTTACTGGAACATTTTAATTTTCTCAGAATGTGTCGTGGTGTTATAGCGTAACCTTAATATATTATAATATATATATATAATAATATATATAATATAATAGTAGAGCTGTTCATAATAAGGTAGAGGTATATATAAAATTTATATTAATATTATATGTATATTAATATATATATAATATAATATATATAATATATATATATAAATAATTATATATATAAATATATATCAGAAAGGTGGCGACGCAGTAAACCGCTCTTCTTGTACAATAGCCTGCTCATCAGAGCAGAACTTACCAGAAAAAGGTGCGGACTAGCGGAGGTGCGGAGTCGTCAGAAAATTAGCGGACATGCACTTACCTACAAAAAAACTTTCCCCTCTTTTGATTCCGCACCTTTTGAAAAATGAAGTATAGTTTACCTTATTTAAAATAGTTAAAATAAGTTATAGATAAAAGAAATATAATTTTTAATTTTAAAATTTTAGTAACTAATTATACTTAATAGTGCTAAGAACGATTTGGTTTTTGTTTTAATCAATTAGGAAGGGACTTCACAAAACTCAAATGCGAACCTCTCTTGTTTAGATGGAACGCATTTATAATAATAGGGAGATCTCACATTGTATTATTTTTTTAGACCTGAATGGCTTTACCAGGAGATCTATCTAGAATCACATTTAATTAATTGTATTTTCAATATCAAGTAATTTATTTAATCAATTAAATATACACATATTTGAATGAAATTATTGTGAATATATAATTATATCAGGTTATATATATATTACGCGTTATCACCATGTTTTTTATAATGATCGTAATTATAAATATATACCATAAACATAACTATATATATAATATATTAAACATATAGGTATATAGTAGGATAGATAATACTATATATTCCATGGGAATGGTGTGGCCCGCGTGATATGCCGGCACTATCCGGTAAACCGGCCTAGCGCCTGCCCAGTCAGTTGTATTCAATGTGTACGGTATCTCCGGCCCGGATAACTGCATTGTTAATCGCGGCCGATAACCGAATAATTAGCTTCGCCCTAGGGAGAGTTTTTCTTTGCCTGCGTGGGGAAAGTAACTCAAATAATTGAAAATATAATATATAGTATATATATATATATAATATTATAATTATAGCTTATAATAAATGTCTTATATAACCGTATATATAGTATAAGATCATATAAATATATTTATATATATAGATTTACCTTTAAACGATGCAATATATAATCACTTATCTATAGTAATATTTAAATTAAATACTATAGTTTCAGACTCTCGTCGTATCAAATGAAAATATAGGTTTGTTTACATGTTATATGTTATTTTTTACTGTCACACATTTATGTTTACATCTACAATACACATTTAATCGCATAATTGGGTAGGCGACTACTATTTTCGTTCCATAAAATTCTATTCATTATAACTTTAAGCTTAAGAAAATTTGTATAAAAGCAAAAACGAAATAAAAAATTGTTGATTTTCAAACTTTCTGGTCCATGCATGTAAGCCTTTCAGATTATTTTGTTAACTTCATATATATATTTATTTTACAAAAACTTTTAATAATAAATTATATACCGAATGCAAAAAATACCTAACCGATTTTTTACGGTGTATTGCTGCCAGAAGGTAACAGATGCCACTGTGTAAAAAACTTCGTGGACTATAAATTTTGGCAATTCCAGCTGAAATTCACACAAATTCTTTTGGTAGCTCATCTTTATTGTGGAATTAATATTGCGGAAAAGATATATTATAAGCCATCATCCTCTAACTGCAATCTGTCTGCAAATCATTTCATTTCAAATTAATACTGCATATTGCCGTCAAATTATGAAGCGTTAGACATAATTATCAGAATAAACGGCTACTACCTACTCATTGATATATTAATTATATATATTATATTAATAGTACTATATATATAATATATATTATTATCATATATATATATATATAAATATTAATAAGTTATATATATATAGATTAATAATTATAATATATATTAATTATATTAAATAATAAAAAATTATTATAATAATATAATATACTAAAATTACTACATTTTTGAGTAATTAAATCATAAAAATCAATAGACAGATCAACTGACGGAAATTGAGCGATTATAAATTTAATATAATGTAAAAAATAAATTAGTTATGACTGAGTATTAAATCATGTAACTAATAGATTAGTTATAGGTGAACTAGGCTATATTATTTAATCTTACCGTTATATATACTATTACCGTACAATAATGTTATATATATTCTCAACTAACAATCGAAAACATAAGATAAACTCTAAAAAAATAATATAATATGTGAGAGAATCTCACTCTTATTCGATCTTGATCGAGTTTCGTGATATGCTTGAATCCCATCGCAAAATTTATAAAGTATGACGCACAATGTCATATACATTTTCTGCACCAATATCCGTTGACTCATTCTCCTCTATACTCTAACCCTGGACCAGAGGTTCTAGTCATCATTTCCCTCGATCAGCCTACACTACCCCGCCTAACCTATACATCTTCTGCTAACATATTGTCCTTATCTGCACTCTTTGCCTATGAATCTGACATTGAATAAGAGTGCAATGGGTCTCCTGAAATCTATGAACCGTATAGTAAAAAGTGTCAGGTGTGCCGGAGCGGCAGGTACCTAACTAGATGTAATTTTGAGATGCAGTGTGAGCTCCTTCGTGCACAGAGCGCTCCATCCCACGAAGCAGGTACCTATATAATTATCTTATATGTCTCATTCACACACTATGAAAGCTATATCAGCCTCACGTGTTGGAATGCACGCATTGCTAGAGAATTCCCAAAATACACAAAATGTTTCCGAAAAAAGGAAGCGCTCTTTGCCATTCTACTCCAAGTATTACCCTATAACGCCCCATAATCTCTACTTTGTACGCTAGTCTTATCTGATCTATTGGAAAACTCACTTTCATTCACTCTTCATTTCTCTGAGAATCACTGTCGCTGGATATCGCCCTACACTCAAATTTATAATTATCGAACGCAACAATTTAATATGGCGTTTTTGGCCCGCTAATCAGACGGCTCTATCTGAGGATGTAAGAAATAACTTACATATATTCTAATAACTTGATATTAAAATGGTATGTACCCGTATAAAACCCTCGCGCGCACATACAGGGGAGACCTTGCGATGAGGTGTACCTTATACATAAGTAATCCAGAATATGATAATTATAACGGGATATAGGCATCTGACGCTACATATGCTCTACCATAGCTCCCTATCCCTTGTATTAATATCTTCTCTTGCTTATATTATGTCTAGTTTTACAAATTTACATAATAAATGTGCTCAATTATCGCTGTTGTTGAATGGGTATACTTCTTCTTTCGCTATATATTCATGTCAATAGTTTATTGAATCCTAATATCAGGGTTTGTCTTATATCTCCTTATACTTTATTCCTACTAATATTTCAATATGCAATGATCTTCTACACTGCACACATATATATATAGTACCTATATCATACTCATGCTTGATGACTCGCCACTTCATTCTTCAACTCATATTCATCTGCTCAATTCTTTTAACTTAGAATTAGGATCTTACTGTCTTAAATACTTTTACAGAATTCTATTCTTGCTGAACTTAATATCGGATGTTCCCAGAGAGTGGGGATTGCTCTAACACCTATGTGAAAATTCATTATCTCTAATAAACGTATAACATACATTCTACAAATCTACCTCTTTATAGAACACCTTCTAATCTTCTATAACTTCTAATTATCTACAGTTCTCTGTAAAATATCGTTTCCTTTCTTTATCTCGACCAAATATAAACAGCCAATTGGAACCTTAAACATACGATACTACAAGAAGAGAAATATGTCTTGGAAAACCTCTACATTCACAACGCTCTCGCGTAGGGCTGGTCTCAAAATAACTCGCGGGTCTAGTAACTATATTAGGATCTGACGAATGAATGTTTCTGTTCCTCTCCTCGAGTAACTCCACACGGAATCTAGTACTATAAAACCTTAGACGACGCGCTCAATCTCTGACGCCTGTTCGTATGCGAGTGACTGAACTAGTCACCTCGTCATAAGTCTGGGCGTTCTCGATTAACTCCCGGCCGGCTAATCGCATGGTAGTCGAGTCAAAGGACCAAAAGACTATAAACTGTTTCTGTCACTTATTACCAACTTCACTTTGTCTATGAGCGCCGATATTTGGTAGCTGATTTATCTACTTTTCTACATCAAGGATATTAATTAATGCAGCGTGAACAGGTGCTCGAGGGGAATCTTCTCACTCTCATGACCATACACCATTTTAAAACGTCCCCTTCTATATGATTGCACTAGGTGTGCTGATTTTCCTGCACATGAAAGTTTTGAGTGTATGATATTTGTGTATAATCGTCACAAGAGTAGTTGTATCGCTGCGGTGCTCCATTCTTTCCTGCCACCTATCAATGTTTCATGTGGAAATCTCTTTTCGATACTTTTGTATTTTCCATTCATGAAAATATATAATATTCTACCACACTGCAAAGCCTGCGTCGTTGGCTACATCTGCTGTAAATCTACACGATAAGCTTGATTGACTTTCATGAGTGATTTATCGTATGACAAGCAAATACCCATTCAAACTCGAATAGTAAGCGTCAATGACAACACGATGATGTGAGGTTGTATACAACTAGTAAACAAATTAAATCGAAGATATCCAAATATAAAATAATTCAAATATATTATATATATATCTTTATAATATATATAATATAAATATAGAAAATGTAGAAAAAATTTAAATAAATATAGATAAGCTAATAAATAATATATATATATATGAGAGGTATATATAAATATTTATATAATATTTATAAATAAATATATATTTATTAAGATCTATAAATTAATATATTAATATATTATTATATTTAAATATTATATTATAAATATTTAAAAATTAATATTTATATCTTATTAATATATAACCTCAATTCAGAGGTAGAGTGTCTACGCGCAACTTTTGAGTCCGAATATTACTGCAATGCGGAATCGACCAAAATAAAAAATGGCGGAAATACTGGAGGCGATTAGCGATAATCGTAAAAATGTTTTCATTTTTCGAAATAATGAAGACTGGAATTAGGGAGTTAGCGAGAATGGTGCCTATACTGCTTATAGTATATTATGGAGAAAGTGTGAGGAAATAGCTCGCAATATATGTTGATGTAACTCACACTCCACACCAACACGAGACTTGCATAGGAAATTTTCAGTGGAATGCCAAAATTTGAAAATGTCAACAATATTTTTACATCGTATGGCGATCTTCTCACGCACTCTCGTGGCCACGCAACTAGCTGAATAAAATGCGCTGACATCCTTTTATGTTCTGAGAACATACTATCCGACATACAGCAATTTGTGATTTCTTTGAGCATTTGAGCTAAAAGAAGAAATCTCGACATCATAGTATGGCGGTAATATCGTGGTCTCCGACTCACTCGTAGATGCATAAAATAATATTCGTAAACAATGACGTCTCACACTAAATAGTAAAATGATCTAAAATTTCTATAATAATATATATAGTATAATATAAATATTTTCGAGAGTTTTAACGAGATGCAACCTTAACATAATATAAAAGAAATGTCTTACTTATGATGATTAATAAGCATTCAATTTTTTAACGATTTTGCTGAACTAAGGTGAAACGAAACGTAATACGAAAATATCTTGAGACATTTATTTAAGCACATAAGCTAAGCAAAAAACGAAAACGTGCTTTAGAAGTGAACTATTTTTCAGTATTTAAACTAATTAAAGTTTATTTTTAACAAAATTACTTCAAATACAATTGTTCAACAGTAATACAAATTAATATAATAAAATACTAATAACTTATCAAGTATATAAGGTATATAGATATATATAGTATTTTATTAGTATAAAAAGTAAAGTAAATTTAAATAAAATTAACAAAAACTGAAGAGGTATATTAATGCAATGAATACTTAAAGTATTGAAACTAAACAATTTTTTCTCTTTTCTTTTATACAAAATTTTATACTAAGGAGGTATTATAAGTTTAGGAGTGATACTTCAGTGCAACCTTTAAAGAAGAATAAACTGTGCGGGTATGCCCAGTGTTGTGCACTATTGTGAAGTTTGTTTGGACGCGTAGAGAAGAGATGAAATCCAGGCAATCGATCAATTTTCAAACACTCTGTTATGAGTTGAACTGGAGTGAATATCTTAGAGTTGCTAAGGAGCGTTAATGCTGATATGTCGCGGCAACTCTCCTCAAAGATGTAGATAGAGTTTAAATAATAGGTAATTAGGGACTGTGTTGGTTTAAGATTATTTTTGTAAGGTTTGAATTTCTTTTAGTGAAGATAAAGATATTGAGGGTATATGTGTATCCCAGCGTGCGTAGTGGTATTTACTGTTTAAATGTTTTAAAAAAAGGTCGAGTGCGTGTCGAGCGACTTTCTTCAACGAAACTTACGTTGCATGAAAATTGAAATTGTAAAGCTGAAAAGGACATAAGGTACGGTCATGTTTTATAGAGGCTAGGTGTGGCGGAAGCTAAAAAAGTGATTATATATATATATGTATTATTTATTACTTTTGGTGTATTTAGTGATAGCTATAGTATTATTAATATATATATATTATATTAATATATGTATATATATAATATTAATAGTATATATATATATATATAGTAGTAGTTATTTAATACATATATAATAGATAGTTTATATTTACCTTCACCTTCTGCGCCCCGTAAACCACCTTCTAGAATGGGTACTCCCCAGAATATTCGGTTGTGATTTCCCTGGTTATGCTCTGAGTGGTATAGTTAGATGTGGCCAAGCAGTTTGAAATTTGACTGAAGGAGTACTGGGAGTATTGGGGTCAAGCTAAATTTGGGTAAATATTTCCTGTGTGGTGATGCAGTGTTGTAGTGATGTTTGGTTTTGTCAATTTCTTAAATAGTGTTGCGTTAGGGGAGTTGGTAGTTATGTCTTGGTGTGTGGAAGTGTTTGATGTTCTTGGATTTGGTTTGTAATAATAATAAAAGTCCTGGGCTGGGCGTTGGAGTGATAAGTGGGACAGGGGTGGTTATGTGTTGGTGAAGACGTGTGCTGTTAGCGTAAGAAGTTGGGTGCCCTATCATTCCTAGTTGTTTAACGTATATGAGTACCTTTGTTATCATCAGTAAGTGGTGGTTGAGGTGTGTTAAGTATGACATCCTGCTTAATTAATCTGAGATCCTGTGTTGTGGTGGTGGGAAGTTGTCTCCAGTCTGTTGTGTATGTGGCATACTGGTGGAGCGGAGGGTGGTCAAGGGATGGGTAGGATAAGAAGGGTATATGTGTGAGATATGTTTGTATCTTGATGTAATGCTATGGTTGCTTATATGGTTTTAGTTTCCTGTTTTGGCTGAGTGTAATGTTTTGCGTGTGTTTTGTGAAAGTTAAGTGTATGGTCAGGTTACTGCCGTAAGTTTTGTATGTTTTTGCTTTTAGGTGGGAAGATATTATTTATGAAGATGTGGGGATGGTGGTAAGTTCCAGAATTTGTGCAAGTCTGTTGTGAGATAGTTTGTTGAATAGGAGGATTGTGTTGGCGAGGCGAGACGCTGTTCGAATTGTCCATTAACAGTTTGTTGATTATGGGTCGGAGTGTTTGTTTGTGGGGTTGAGGCTTGTCGTGTGTTAGATGTTGTTTGTGTGGTGGGGGCTATGTGGTGATTGTCCATCAGTGTTAGTTATAGTTTTGGTGTGGGGTGTCTGTCCATGGTGGTTGTGTGGAAGATCTGTCTGTTGTATAAAAGTTGAAAAGTTTAAGGGATAGTGTTTTTTATGTTTTATCTGTATTGTGATTGTGTTTTAGCTTCTAGCTATCCTGATTAGAAAGTTTTGATAACCATTTCATTAAAATTGGACGGGATGCATGCATTTTATTTTTGTGTATTGGATGGTCCTGGGAGGTGTCAAATAGACGTTGTTTATACTTGAAGTTATTTATGTAGTAGTGTTTTATTCTGTGGGGTCAGTAGATTTATGCTGTCACTGATGCGGGTTGTCATAATCGTTTGGTGGCTTGTGAGCGTGAGTGTTTTGTTGGAAGCCATGTTGGAACTTTTGTTTGGGGATGTGTGGTTTTATTCTATTCAGTATGAGCTTTTCTAGGAGTTCTAGTAATGAAATTGGGCAATAGGAAGAGGGGTCTTTTCCTGGTTTTAACTTTGGGATGATAATTACTCTTCAGTAGGAAGGGAATGAGATTTGAATTTGATAGGAATTATTGCATGTGTGATGTAAATGACTGTTAGTGCATATTTCCCCTGTCTTTAATGTTGGATGTTTTGAAAATGCTTACAGAATCTTCGGTTGCTTGGTGAGTGTTTTGAGGGTTTTTATGTGTGTTTTCAATATCAATTTGTGTTATTTCTATTGTTTGGTTGTGTTTGCTTTTTATTTTCTTATGGGATCTGATTTTCCTACTTTGTGGATGGGTCAGTTTATGACTTTTTGCGAAATGAGTTGCAAGGGTGTTGGTATGCTGTTTTGTTGTTCGTGGGCATTGGGATTTTTGATAGATTCGTGTGTGGGAGTTGATTGTTTTTTTGCATTGTTTAATATTTTTATTTAGTTCCACATTCTATCGTTGTTTTGTGTTTTGTAGGTTTTTTGTTGGATGGATTTGAAAATTATTTGAAATGTGTGTTTCAGTTAGGTTTGTAATTTGTTTAAATTATTAATTTGTTTAAATTCCTTGAGTGTCCTTTGCTGATTTTCTGAGTAGATTTCATCGTTTGATCAATTTTAAGATTTCAGGTGTAAAGGTGGGGTTTTATTTTTTGAGGTGCCCCTGAGGTATATATAGGTTTGCGTCTTTTTGAATTGTTAAAGTGAAGTTTTCGATAGCTGTGTTTGGTATTTGAGATTGTTATAGGTTGATTATTATTTTCAGTGTATTCTGAGAATTTTCCTGAGAGTGTTGTTGTGTTTGTTGATAATTTGGTATTTTATGATTATGGGGAGGTAGTTAAGAGTTTAAGTCAGTTTGTGTTGATCATTGGAGTTTGATTGGTTTGTTTGTGAAGGAACTCTAGTGTGAACAAGTTGTTGTATTGATGTTTAGATGCATCTAGATACATTATTAAATGAATTCCTCTTTGGTCTGCACTTTGATCTTTAAACCATGTTGGGTGATGGGTGCTGCGTTGTGAAGTTTGGTAGCTTTGAGATTGGGGAGTAGTTTTATGGCAGTGTGGTGATGTGGGATGTAAAGGTTTATTATGTTATGAGGCTTTTTGTTGATCATTATATACCGGTATATATATATATAGTAATTAATACATTTTTTCCCAAATTATAGATCTTTAATGTTTAGAAGATATATATAATAATATGATATATATTATACCGGTATATATATACATATATATATATATATTTCAACCTTCCCTCAACTCACCACAGACTGGATTGTGAGGTGCGCAAACATGTACCAGAAATAGAATAGTTAAGTGGATGAACAAGACCTAAGTCATAAGAGAAAGCCTCCCCCCCCCCAATACCCTTAAGTGTGAGCTTGTTGTAACCAAAATCTACCCTAGAGCTTCACCCACCATGACAGACCCCTAATGTTGTATCTCGTTGGTGCCAGGGTTCTTTTTTCAAAACGAATTTAAACATAAAAACCATCAAAACAAATATAAAATTAAAGATGTAATATAAATAATGTAACCCACAGTCACAAACCCCAGTGGAGTAAGAATGCTTTTTATTTTTATTTTTTTTAATAAAAACATTGCAACCACTAATAATATTAAAAAGAATGTACAGTATATTTTTAAATAATAGAGCTTACCTATTTCTTTCACATACTTTACTTATCAAACCTATTTTTGAATGTTACTATCTATCATATCTTGGGGTAACCATTTCAAAAATTAATTACTGTTTCTGAAAAGCATATCCTCAATCCCTCAATATTATTATTATTATTATTATTACTTTAGTTCTTTGTTCTATGTTTAAAGATTTCCTAACAAATATTAGTCAAAGGATGAGGAAATTTTATAAACTTGAAACACATTCCCTCAAAGAAATCTCCTTTCCACAAAAAAACATGCCCAGTTCTTTCAATCTTATCTCAGAATCTATAGACTCAAACCATTTTTCATTCATATCATAATTGAAATAATCATTTAATTACCAATGTGAAGCACCTTACACTTTTAGCTATTGAGATTCATTTGCTGCCTATTAAGCTCAGCCAAAAAGTGTTATTGAAGCACGGGAGTGGGGGGTGGGCGGGCGGATGGGGACACCAAAAAAGTTTATTGAAGTCATGAATGCAGAATAGTTGTCATGCAACCTTCAAGATTCACAACAGAAGTTTCCAATTTATTATCACCAATTAACTTATAACCGTTCTTGTTCAAATTTTTAACTTGTTTTTAAAGGACATAGTTTATTTTTTTTACGGGCTTAGGCGGGATAACTTAAACTAGGTTGGTAAATTGGAAGGGTACGATAAAGTTGATAATAATTAAAAGTATGTAATGCGCTTTGGATACTGGGGACGTGAGAGGTGAATAGTGAATACTGCCTGCTTGTGTGTATGCGAGATGTTTGCTAAGGAAGGAGATTGCAAGAACTGATGAAGATTGCAAGAGTGAAAAGAAAAGAAGTTAGGTGAGAAAGGCAGGAAGTGTACAAGATAAAGGAGTAGGGAAGTCCGGAGGCGAAGGAGGGAGCGGGATATAGGGTATGCGAGGGAATGGATTCACCTAGGCGAAGGAGGGGGGAAAGCGACTAAAGGGTAGTGAAAATAGGTCTGCAGAATAAATAATAGAGTTTGTAGGAACGTAGAAATAATATTTAAACGATAGGAGTCTCGAAAGGTCAGTCAGCCTGTACTGCCAGATAGCAGCGTTCGACTGCTGTGCCCAGATGGGTGAGGGATCGAGAGGAGTGACCAGATGGGTAAGGTTGAGTTTTACTAAGAGGAGAGACGAGTACAATGCTAATTGGAGACTCTATGAGTGATACGATACCTAGATAGGATTTTCAAAAAAAGAAAAAAAAGAACAATTGAGAGTTATCGTTAACAGGTCGGCCAGAGGTGAGCTGATTATCGTGGCAGGATAGAGAGAGAGATTGATTCAAAATGTTGAGTCAGAAATGTGATTGTGCCGATGATGGTACAATGAATATAGGACAGAGAAGGTCCAGCAGAAAAACAGATGAAGGAGATGTGATTCAGAAGAGAAGCTGTGGGAAGAAAGTTGACATGATTTGCGTGGGATTTTACCTAGGTGTAGGCTGCAAGGTCAGAATGGGGGAAGTAGGGCATTAGGATGGTAACAGCCCACACCCACTCTCCCCACGACCCCAGAGTTATGCTGTTTGTTCAGAAGAATTTAGGTTTTTGGATTTGTGGAGAGAAGGTTTTCTGGATGAAAGGATCTTTCGTTGCAGCAGAAATGGAACGTTCACTTGGAAGTCGTAACAAGGTGTGTGGGGTCTTTTCAGCACAGTTTTTAGAGGACTATGTATTAGCAAAAATACCTCATAGGCTAAGTTTGGGGGTGATGGCGTAAATCACTGTAGTACAATATAGATAGCCAAATGGCAACTGAGAAGAGGTGGGATTAGATAAAAACAGTTGGATTGTTGGAGGTTAATATAATGGAATTAGTTACAATAAAATAAAAACAGGTTAAGCCATTTGAAGTCTCTTCAAACACTTTTGTCCTCATAGCACTTAGGAAAAAAAAAAGATGAGCTGATTAGTTACGAATTCACATCGAAAATAAACTGTAAAGACTATCTTCTGGGACATTATTTTGTTCATACTTGAGGCGTGGTTATTAATGAAGATATAGATTGAATGGAGATCGTATTCTGTCTCAGGCACCATTTAGTGTGACAGGATAAAGCATACGGAAGTATTTCCTTAATTATTTTACGAGCGTGAGGAACCCGAGCATGGTGGAGAGGTAGCCCTTTATATATCAAAGAAAAGACCAAATATCTACAAAAAAATATCAATCATACTTGATCTTAATTAAAAGACTGAACTCTTAGTAAACAAACTAATGCCAGGGGGAAAATTGAGACGATAATTAGCAACTAAATCACTGGATACCAATCGGAAAAAAGAATAATTCACTTTTTAATAAAAAGATGATAAATTTGAAAATAGATCATTTAGTTAATATAGAAATGAAGGAAGCCATGATTCTGCTTTAATAAGCGACATAACTGGCTCCAGAAAGTCAAGAATTAGGAATGCAACGGATCGGCAAAAAGAAACTTTCGACTACCACTGTCCCTTAGTCGCCTTCTACGACACGCAGGACATACGATGTGGGCAATTCTTCCTCCCTCACACATAGGGATATAAGTAGTAGGGATGTCTTTAAGATGTTGTCTAGAAGGGGGGGTGTGGACGTTAAATATGTGTATATGATATGTGGATAAATGGGGGTCAGTAAGACGTTACCTGGAGGATGAGTGTGTAAAGCATATGAACGCAAAAAATGGGAGGTAATTTCATCGCTTCGAGTATTTATTTATTTATTTATTATTATTATTATTATTATTATTCACCTGTCCCTTGCTTCCC
>JABUQX010067962.1:32500-40000 GCA_015478945.1 Trachelipus rathkii
AAAATCTTGGGGTGCTGATTGCAAGTCTCTTTTTACGTCTCCACACGTCCCTAATCCGATCGAAGCTGAATTAGGTCTGCGTAGTATATGGTCAGGCCTCCCCAACTGTACTACGCCTGCTAGATCCCATCCAAAACGAGGAGATCAGTATCTCCACTGGAGCCTTCCGATCGTCCCCACGGGTAAGCTTTGAAGTTGAGTCCGATGTGATGCCACTGTCTCTTCGAAGCGAATACATCACGTGCACAGGTTACCTTCGCTTTCAAACCCCAATACCATCTGCTCTAACACCGATTCTGCGAGAGATACCTCAGAATACTCCTTACTGGCCATTTGCAAACACAGTTTATATAATCCTTGACTACATCACTCCCTTTGCAAAGGTGCTGAGGTAGGTACATCTCTTATGAATGAAGGTAAACACCGTTGAGTATCCCTCTTAACCATTTGCCTGGTCCTGACCTCTCTCCTCAAATCTATCCACCCCACTGCCTTGTTAAAGGCATCATTTCTGTCTCATTTCGCAGTTCACTGTGGATTTACTTCAGTGATTACTGACGGCTCTAAAGCAGGGGAAAATGTGGGTGCGTCTGCTGTCTTTCCTGACCATAACCTCTCCCATACCCTCCCCCTCATGCTTTAGTTTTTACGGCAGAATTAATGGCTATAATGATTGCCCTTTCTCGAATTCTATTTCTTAACCAAGACCACCCTAATGTATTTATTCAGATTACCTCAGCGCTCTCCAGGCGCTTAAAGCCCCACTTTTCTAAAAACACAATGGTATCCGCTGTACAACAATTTCTTCGGCTGCTCCACTCTCGTAAGAAACAAATCATACTATGTTGGACACTCTCTCACGTAGGGGTAACTGACAACGAAATCGCTGACAGAGAGGCCAAAATGGCCGCCTCTTCTTTTCGGAGCTGTTCTAGGTACCTCCCGGATGCCATTCGACAAGGTCGCCTCCCATCAACTGATTATTATCCTGCTCTCCGACAAGGCTTCCGGTCTTATTGGCAAGAGTGCTGGATGAGTGATCAGCGAGGGGCGAAACTTAGAAATATAAAGCCGAACATTGGTGAGTGGTCTTCCTCTCACCGACGAAAGTGCTTGCACATGGTGATACTTGCACACCTCCGTATTAGCCACACCAATATCACTCACAGCCACTACATGTCACTCCTCCACTCTGCAAATTTTGCCGTCGCCATACCCCGAAATCTGTTCACCATATCTTCATTGATTGTCCCCAACTGAACCCCATTCGTCGTCATCATTTTCCTACTTTATGGTCCATAACATGTTCACCTTCTAAAAGGTTATCCCATATCTTATCTGAATCCTCCCACTTTAACAGTAACTCTATTTTCTCTTATCTTCAAGAACTGAATATTCTTCACAACATATGATTTTGTTATATAATATTAGAGACTATTTATAATGTAAGGACATCTTTTTATTTGTTTTTGACTGAAAATTCATTTCGCCATCCAAATTTTCTTTGACATTTAAAATATGTATGAGCCAGGACCCATCCATGAAGTTGATTATTCAACCCAGTGTGGACTGTGGAGGCTTCTCTGTGAGCCGTAGTGGGTCCTGTACATGAACTCGAAAAAAAAAATATTGATGAAATGGTTGGTACTCCACCACCCCAACCAATAGTCCTAAACTACGGGCCTGTTCCCAGGACTACCCCGTCTAGACCAGCTGAGGTTGTTATGGCCTCTCAGAGTAAATTAATCAAGCAAAACTTACGTCTGCCATCCCGAGACCCTGCGTCAGCAAGATCCCATTCCTAAACACCAGAATAAAAAACTCCATCGATCTCTTTTTAAGGCCACCTTTAGGGGTCCCAAGTCTTATTTTCCTACCCGCTTTATTTTTATTTACATTCGACATCATCACGTCCTCTGACCTCTATAAGCTAGCTCATCCTTAATGATGTTTGGAAGCTGCTCTTCAAATAAATGAGCCACAGCCTGCGCCAATGAGGAACGGTTCCATCCTGATCCATGTTGCCTCTAGAACCCAAAGCCACGTACTTCCTTCCTTATCATATCTGGGAACGATTCCTGTAATTTCTAAACCTGACGATATTTGTAACACGTCAAAGGGTACCATATATACACCGGAGTTCTGTTCAGATACTTCGAATGACATTCCCACTCATTTACAAAAACACAACGTGCCAGTCACCGACATTTATCGGTTCCCTCCTCGTAAGGAGAACCCCTTACCTTACCTTCTCTGTGCCTTTCCCTCCAACCAAAGTAAAACTTGGTTTTAAAATGCACACGGTTCGAACCTACGTGCCCTTCCCGAGATGTTTCAAGTGCCATAAATATTGCCGATCTCCCCAGACCATATGTCCGATATGTGGAAGTTCTCTCCACCCCAACTGTGAGAAACATATCCTCCTTGCTGTCCTAATTGCAGGGGTGCCCACCCAGCCTCCTCTGTCCACTTCCCCTTGGAGAAGGAAATCCTTGGGCTGTGCGCCCTTCATAAGTATGACCTTCGTGAAGCTAACCCCCCCCCCTTCATAGGAGAAGCTGGCTCATCTTCCTCTTCCTTTTGCTGCGGCAACGAACAATGCCTGTGCGATTGCCTCTAACATTGCCCATCGCCCCCGTTCCACTTTCGAGTTTCCCCATCAAGCTTCAGAGTCGGATAACCGATCATTTGGCATGGTGATTCCTGTTGCTCTGGATAATTGTCCTACCAACTCTCCTACCATGGTCCGCCGAACCACTCGTCGTTCATCGCCGACACATATACGACCCTCTCTCATACTACTCACCTTACAGAGGTTCATGCCGCTCCCAAAGGGATATCTGATTTAGCGACATGTTCAACGTCTGAGGTTGATGGCAATTGTCCATGTGCATTGTCTGAGTTCAACTGTACTATCTCCCGGAAACGACCTGCTTCGGTTTCTCCGGAGAAACACCAAGACCCTCCTAACGTTCGCGAACGCCCGTCCAAGAGTGGATCTTCCCAGACCAGATATCCATACTGGCTTACATATCGAACCGCGGACTTCTTAAAACAAAATTAACCAGTTTGCACTGAGGGACCTGTCTCTGTCCTGCCAAAACGAGCTCGCCGCTCTGACAACCCACGTGGACAAACACGGAACAGTGGCTCAACTTCTGCCTGTTCTGATCTGATGTTACTCTCGCCACCTAAAACCGCTTCTACAATATTCAAGTGATTCTGAAACTTACTCGGATGTCACAATGGACTCTTCGGAATACTCTTCTTTCACCATAGGAACTGGGGTTCAGTTCAAGGGCAGGTCAGAGGAGGTATTGGATGAGACCTCCTTCCTTCGGGAAGACGTGGCGCTGTCTCGATGTTTATTGAGGGTGGGTTGGCTACTGGTGGACACAGGATGGAGGAGTCTTTTTCCCCTCCACCCACTTTGAATTCGGAACCGTCGCCTGAGCCATCTGGCACTTCTCTGCCGCGGATAGCTCTCGAGAATTTGACTACGGACACCACACACTTGTCTTCCAATGTCTCCTATCACTCCCGATGACACCATTCCTACTTGTCCTTCTCTTCCATC
The DNA here is from genome assembly GCA_015478945.1 of Trachelipus rathkii. NCBI lineage: Eukaryota > Metazoa > Arthropoda > Malacostraca > Isopoda > Trachelipodidae > Trachelipus > Trachelipus rathkii. The sequence goes on from JABUQX010067962.1 coordinate 36,078, forward strand.
TTCCCCAGCCTTTGATGAAGCACCTCTTGGAGGGACACAGCCCCCTTCCCAGTCTGCTAAGAAGTCTGGCAGGGGTGCGCAAGCTGGGAAGTGTGACTTGGCACACCTCTTCGGAAAGCTCTCTCCTGTGGTGGCCAGGAACCCCTCTCGTAAGCAGGGTAGTCCTCACATATCCCTGCTGCATGATCTTTCTCTTCCCCCGGGGTTTGACATTCCGGTCTGTGGGTCGTCCAGCGACTCGCAGGACCATCAGACTTTATCCTCTGAGAAGACTGCCAAATCCCAAAACATAGTGACTATTGTCACGGATCGCCCTGAACATTGATTACATTACCATTTATGGCACGTTTCCTCCAATGGAACTGTCGTGGATATTTTGCCAATTACGAAGAACTAAAGAGATTACTTGTAGCTCATCAGCCGTTGGCTGTTTGTTTACAGTAACTACAACTTCGCGACCGAGACCTTTTACAACCTTCAAGGTACAGAGAACCACTTATTTCCCTGAATCATGGAGCCAGCGACAAAAGGGGGGGGGGGAGCAGCGCTGCTTCACGAATCCCCACTAGACTACCTTACATGCCATAACGGTTCATATCCGTCTCGAAACACCGCTTACACTGTGCTCAGTATACCTAGGGCCCAGCTGTAAATATACCAAGAAGGACGTTGTTGATTTTTTAAGAAGTCTCCCACCACCCATGTTAGTCCTCGGTGACCTTAGCCTCTGCCACCCTTTGTGGGGAGACTGTTACGTCCCCCAATGCCGATTGGATATTGGGTATTTTGCAGGATTTCTCATTGGGATGTCTCAACAGGGGTCTTCCAACCTTTGAACGTTTTGATACAGGCACTTCTTCCCGTGTTGACGTCTCGTTCGGGTTTAGAGCCTTTGGTTGACAAAGGTCGACTTTCCTCCGTGAAAGTGATGCTACCATCCTTCAGCCCCAGTCCACAGCAACAACTTTATCCTGATTGACGCTGCAACAGAGCAGACTGGTCTTCCTTTCATCAGGCCACTTACTGTTTCATCACGGTATGGCCACATTCCAGTGTGCTGTGTAGGTCCCTCCCTGTAAATGCATTCAAAAAATAAATAAATAAAAATACGTGGTTTGATATATCACTCTTGCTGATGTAGAGTTGAAAAGGATCGACACAGCCTGAGCTTACTCAGATTAGACATTTGACTAGACTCAAAATTTTGACTTCCTAAAAACCTCTGGCGTCACTTTGGTTCCTATAAACTACGATTTTAGTTTCAGATTTCCCACTTTTTTTCCTTGTAATTATAACTTTTTGTGGACGATTTGATTCAATAGTGGATCATTTTACAAGTAATTTGTTAGGATTTTAAACGATTTCTATCATAGGTGTCTGATTTTCCTTCCTTTATTTAGACCATATTTCTAGTTAAATAGTTGTACAGTAAAACCCCGAATATTTAATAAAACCTTTGTAAGTTATTTACATTCAGCTCGCTTGATTGTATTGGTTGGAAAAATATGAAAAAATGCGAAGGATCAGACAGAATAGAATAATGAGTTATTAAAATTACTTATTAGATATTGGAAGTGTAAATCAAACCAAGGGAGAGTAGATTCCGAAAAAAAGATGCGGTAAAACAATCACAGTTTTAACACGTAATAAAGCAGTGATATGAAGGTACGAGAATTAAACTATTATTATTGTTATTCTTCCAATTAAAATATTCTAAGGCTTATTGCGGGTCTTCTATTTCTTATTTTTTTTCTATTAAAGGGTAAGGGCTGGTTAGACTTGCGTACAAAATTTGTGGGGAAAGTCTTTAATAATCACCTAGCTCTTCTCGTCGCCCATTGCGACGGGAGCGGTCACTTCTTAATTAAGTTCTGGTTTGAAATGCCATCATTATTATTTCGAAGGTTTCGTCTCAGTCGAAACTGCCATTTTTTAAAAGGGGATACGTTTATGGGGAATATAGAGCCTCGATGAGGAAAGGGAATAATATCAGCATGCTGTGTACTGCAATATCTCAAACATGGTTACATTCTATTTCCATATAGAAAGAATCCAACAAAAATTTAATAATTAACCTTTCGGTAAGCATGATTCTCGTGAAGCCCTTCCTACATTTCTCGGCCCAAGTATTACAAGCTCTATGTTTATAAGCGCTTGTACCTAACTCGTAAAAATAGCAAAGGATTAATAAGAAAATTATTGAAGAGATGCCATAGTGAGGGTCCGGCGCAGTTCCGTAAAACCCTTGGTTGAATTTTTATGACACGGCTTTCTTTTCGACTTATCATATTATTCTACTACTGTTTACAGTGCATGTGACGAACCTGGGTGATGATGATGAAAAGGTTTGGATAAAGATTAGTGAACATTTGAGTATGCTTATAAAATTGCACGATACTAAACACCGAGGAGATGTAACCTTTGCTTTCAATTTTTCTTTATGGCCTAGGACAGCTCATTGGAGGTTTAAATAACTTAATTTATATGACTTTCAGGGCCAAATACTATCAATATAAAGGATACCTAGGAAGTTTCATATTTCGATCATAAAAATTAGTAAAGAATCGACTAGTTTTATTAATTCCAGAGATTACAAGCTTGTTTCAGTATGAAGATTGTCAACAATGGAAGGGCAGAAGGAACCAATCATCTGCTTAAGTTTGGACAGGCTCCAGAGTTGGAAGATTTGCCTTAGTTGTCGGTTCATAAAATGAAAACATTCCAATTTGGACTAAATGGAAATGACGGTTTTGTAATAAAGCATTGCAAACTCGAATTACACAAAATAACCGTACCAAAAGTTGTAAACGTTTGATATTTTAAACTTTTTTTTGAATACGTTAACCTCGTCAGACCTCTGTAAAATAGTTTCCTTATCAGGGTAGGGTAAAATTAGAAGCAAACTCAAATTTTCAAATATAATGCTTGTATTTTAAAATGAATGTTCTAACAAAACTACAAGTACGAAGGTATTAAAATTCTATTATAAAGCATAGAATATTCGCATACTGCGTTAAGGACAATCTTTAAGGTAAAAAAATAAATCAACAAATTATTGGAGGTAACCCAGAAGGCTCAACTCCTTAAAATATTAACACGATTCCATTATTTAAAAATTAAAATACATTTCGGAGGATATTTAATTTAACATGTTGAAAAATAAAAGTTACAAATACTGTAAATTAATAGCTAAAAGCGAAGCATATTAAAATCGCACGATTTGAACGGGAAAGTAATTTTACAAATCGATAACCTAAATATTTTTTTACCCAAGTCTATAAAGATGACCGAGCGACCCAATTCTTTCAAATAAATTTTTAAACCTGGCTGACGATTTAAGTTGTCTGTAATAAAAGGACAAGATTCAGCAAATTTCATAAATTTAATTTTCGTAATACAAAAATGCCTTTAATAATTTTGCGACAGTTTTACTGCTATCATGGTCACTCGAAAACATGCAGTTATATATTTTCAGTGGATTAAATAAGTATATAGCTACTTAAGAGCAAAGGGTATATCCCTCTCCCCCCACACACATTTTCATCAGTACCTAAGTACCTAATGCACGATCAATTACCTTAGTATGAAAGAACCCAAAATGCACCACATATAAAATTAACAAGCGCACGCCTTTATAATTTATTAATCTCCCCAAAAAAATTTATTTATAAAAAAAGTTTGAATTGAACTTAAAATTTTGATTTACTGGTGGGACAATGAATCCGAATTTTTTTTTTTGGTTACAATTGAAACAAATTTTGGCACAGTGCTATGAAAAGGAACCTGCGTCTGAAAATCTGTAATTTCTAATTCGGAGGTATCAACATCAGAAATTAATTTAGCATAGTCCCATCACATATTTACTTACCACAAATTAGAATGATAGAATATAGACAAATCCAATTATTCAAAAGTTACTAATG
>JABUQX010067962.1:45000-48848 GCA_015478945.1 Trachelipus rathkii
CAGTATGCGAATATTCTATGCTTTATAATAGAATTTTAATACCTTCGTACTTGTAGTTTTGTTAGAACATTCATTTTAAAATACAAGCATTATATTTGAAAATTTGAGTTTGCTTCTAATTTTACCCTACCCTGATAAGGAAACTATTTTACAGAGGTCTGACGAGGTTAACGTATTCAAAAAAAAGTTTAAAATATCAAACGTTTACAACTTTTGGTACGGTTATTTTGTGTAATTCGAGTTTGCAATGCTTTATTACAAAACCGTCATTTCCATTTAGTCCAAATTGGAATGTTTTCATTTTATGAACCGACAACTAAGGCAAATCTTCCAACTCTGGAGCCTGTCCAAACTTAAGCAGATGATTGGTTCCTTCTGCCCTTCCATTGTTGACAATCTTCATACTGAAACAAGCTTGTAATCTCTGGAATTAATAAAACTAGTCGATTCTTTACTAATTTTTATGATCGAAATATGAAACTTCCTAGGTATCCTTTATATTGATAGTATTTGGCCCTGAAAGTCATATAAATTAAGTTATTTAAACCTCCAATGAGCTGTCCTAGGCCATAAAGAAAAATTGAAAGCAAAGGTTACATCTCCTCGGTGTTTAGTATCGTGCAATTTTATAAGCATACTCAAATGTTCACTAATCTTTATCCAAACCTTTTCATCATCATCACCCAGGTTCGTCACATGCACTGTAAACAGTAGTAGAATAATATGATAAGTCGAAAAGAAAGCCGTGTCATAAAAATTCAACCAAGGGTTTTACGGAACTGCGCCGGACCCTCACTATGGCATCTCTTCAATAATTTTCTTATTAATCCTTTGCTATTTTTACGAGTTAGGTACAAGCGCTTATAAACATAGAGCTTGTAATACTTGGGCCGAGAAATGTAGGAAGGGCTTCACGAGAATCATGCTTACCGAAAGGTTAATTATTAAATTTTTGTTGGATTCTTTCTATATGGAAATAGAATGTAACCATGTTTGAGATATTGCAGTACACAGCATGCTGATATTATTCCCTTTCCTCATCGAGGCTCTATATTCCCCATAAACGTATCCCCTTTTAAAAAATGGCAGTTTCGACTGAGACGAAACCTTCGAAATAATAATGATGGCATTTCAAACCAGAACTTAATTAAGAAGTGACCGCTCCCGTCGCAATGGGCGACGAGAAGAGCTAGGTGATTATTAAAGACTTTCCCCACAAATTTTGTACGCAAGTCTAACCAGCCCTTACCCTTTAATAGAAAAAAAATAAGAAATAGAAGACCCGCAATAAGCCTTAGAATATTTTAATTGGAAGAATAACAATAATAATAGTTTAATTCTCGTACCTTCATATCACTGCTTTATTACGTGTTAAAACTGTGATTGTTTTACCGCATCTTTTTTTCGGAATCTACTCTCCCTTGGTTTGATTTACACTTCCAATATCTAATAAGTAATTTTAATAACTCATTATTCTATTCTGTCTGATCCTTCGCATTTTTTCATATTTTTCCAACCAATACAATCAAGCGAGCTGAATGTAAATAACTTACAAAGGTTTTATTAAATATTCGGGGTTTTACTGTACAACTATTTAACTAGAAATATGGTCTAAATAAAGGAAGGAAAATCAGACACCTATGATAGAAATCGTTTAAAATCCTAACAAATTACTTGTAAAATGATCCACTATTGAATCAAATCGTCCACAAAAAGTTATAATTACAAGGAAAAAAAGTGGGAAATCTGAAACTAAAATCGTAGTTTATAGGAACCAAAGTGACGCCAGAGGTTTTTAGGAAGTCAAAATTTTGAGTCTAGTCAAATGTCTAATCTGAGTAAGCTCAGGCTGTGTCGATCCTTTTCAACTCTACATCAGCAAGAGTGATATATCAAACCACGTATTTTTATTTATTTATTTTTTGAATGCATTTACAGGGAGGGACCTACACAGCACACTGGAATGTGGCCATACCGTGATGAAACAGTAAGTGGCCTGATGAAAGGAAGACCAGTCTGCTCTGTTGCAGCGTCAATCAGGATAAAGTTGTTGCTGTGGACTGGGGCTGAAGGATGGTAGCATCACTTTCACGGAGGAAAGTCGACCTTTGTCAACCAAAGGCTCTAAACCCGAACGAGACGTCAACACGGGAAGAAGTGCCTGTATCAAAACGTCCAAAGATCGGAAGACCCGTGTCGAAACATTCCAACTAGAAATCCTACAAAATACCCAACATCCAATCGGCATTGGGTGACGTAACAGTCTCCCCACAAAGGGTGGCGGAGGCTAAAGTCACCGAGGACTAACATGAGCGGTGGGGGACTTTTGGAAATATCGACAAGGTCCTTCTTAGTATATTTACAGCTGGGTGTTATGTACACACAACACGTACAGTGTAAGCGGTATTTCGAGACGGATATGAACCGTTATGGCATGTAAGGTAGTCTAGTGGGGATTCGTGAAGCAGGACTGCTGCTCCCCCCCCCCCTTTTGTCGCTGGCTCCACGATTCAGGGAAATAAGGGGTTCCCTGTTCCTTGAAGGTTGTAAAAGGTTTCTGTCGCAAGTTGTAGTTCCTGTAAACAAACAGCCAACAGCTGAGTTGCAAGTAACTTCTTTAGTTCTTCGTAATTGGCAAAATATCCACGACAGCTCCATTAGAGGAAACGTGCCATAAATGGTAATATAATCAATGTTCAGGGCGATCCGTGACAATAGTCACCATGTTTTGGGATTTGGCAGTCTTCTCAGAGGAAAAAGTCTGATGGTCCGGTGGACCGCTTTACTACCCATTGATCGGAATGTCAAACCCCGGGGGAAGAAAAAGATCATGCAGCAGGGATATGTTAGGACTACCCTGCTTACGAGAGGGGTTCCTGGCCACCACAGGATAGGGCTTTCCGAAGAGGTGTGTCAAGTCACACTCCCAGCTTGCGCACGCCTGCCAGACTTCTTAGCAGACTGGAAAGGGGGCTGTGTCACTCAAAGAGGTGCTTCATCAAAGGCTGAGGAAGACGGAAGAGAAGGACAAGTAGGAATGGTGTCATCGGGAGTGATAGGAGACATTGGAAAACAAGTGTGTGATGTTCGTAATTAAATTCTCGAGAGCTATCCGCGGCAGAGAAATGCCAGATGACTCAGGCGACGGTTCCGAATTCAAAGTGGGTGGAGGGGAAAAAGACTCCTCCATCCTGTGCACACCAGTAACCAACCCACCCTCAGCAAACATCGAGACAGCGCCACGTCTTCCCGAAGGAAGGAGGTCTCATCCAATACCTCCTCTGACCTGCCCTTGAACTGAACCCCAGTTCCTATGGTGGAAGAATAGTAGTCCGAAGAGTCCATTGTGGCATTTGAGTAAGTTTCAGAATCACCTGAATATTGTAGAGGAGAAGCGGTTTTAGGTGGCGAAAGAAACATCAGACCAGACGGGCAGAAGTTGATCCACTGTTCCGTGTTTGTACACGTGGGTTGTCGGAGCGGCGAGCTCGTTTTGGCAGGATAGAGACAGGTCCCTCAGTGCAAACTGGTTAATTTTGTTTTAAGAAGTCCGCGGTTCGATATGTAAGCCAGTATGGATATCTGGTCTGGGAAGATACACTCTTGGACGGGCGTTCTCGACCGTTACGAGGGTCTTGTTGTTTCTCATGAGAAACCGAAGCAGGTCATTTCCGGGAGATAGTACAGTTGAACTCAGACAATGCACATGGACAATTGCCATCAACCTCAGACGTTGAACATGTCGCTAAATCAGATATCCCTTTGGGAGCGGCATGAACCTCTGTAAGGTGAGTAGTATGAGAGAGGGTCGTATATGTGTCGGCGATGAACGACGAGTGGTTCGGCGG
>JABUQX010067963.1:2500-14929 GCA_015478945.1 Trachelipus rathkii
ATACTCCAGTTATATAAAGGTCTTATTAGCCCCTGTATAGAATACTGTTCTCACAGGTGGGGTGGATCCGGTTATACCCTCCTTTTGGATAGGGTTGAGGGCAAGGCTAAGAGATTTATAAACTGTCCCATACTTTCTGATTCCTTTGACCCTCTATCTCTGCAACGTGACGTTGGCGCCCTATTTCTTTTCTATAGGTATTACAACGACTGGTTCTCGAGAGAATTGACCTCTCCCATTCCTCCACCACTGCGTCGCCCTCTTAACACAAGAGGTGCTTTACTCTCACATGAATATTGTGTGAATATTGGTGACTCAAGGATCACTTATTATGGTACCTCCTTCTTTCCAGCCAAATCTGTTTTGTGGAACTCCTTGCCTTCATCGATTTTCCCACCAGTATTCAATCTTCCTCTCTTCCTCAGAAAAAGCGGATTGAGTAAGTAAAGGAATGTCTGATAGAAATGAATTTGAATTTAACACAACCGAGAAGAATGGTACATAATATGAGTAAATGGCGTGGTATTGCTGCATGGTTAAAATTCTGCCTTGTTTCTCTAAAGTTCGAGATTCTTGATGAGGTCATTAAACTCTCTTTCTATGATCATTTGATTGGAAAAGTCTGTGCTTGGCACACAGTCCGCATCACGCCAAGTTGATGTCTGCTGTACTTTGCGGCCTGATAAAGAACTGGTAACTTCGTCAGAATCAATATTAAAATTTTACTGAATTTCAGGAACAGGAATTGTTTCACCATGAAACCATGTCGAATTTCAGATGCTAATTTAAGGTAAACAAATGTTGATTTTTCCTTCAAAGACATACTTTTTATTATCGAGGGCAGCACTCAAAAATCATGGTTGGTACTATAATTGCTAGGATTTCCCCAAACCATGGACACTCCTAGTGGTAAACAAAGTCCCTTTCTCATATAACAACACACCGAGTTTGGATGAACACTGCAGGACACGTCTTATACCTATTTTACTTCTGGTACCTCACCTTACAGCCACTATACATATGCAAAACAATTCTAATGGAAGAACTTGGTTACACGCAGACAATATTACCAATTTCGTAAAATACTTCGTAAGACTGAAAACAGTTATCAGACTACAATCTTACTGATCATCTGGTGAATAGATTTGCAGCGACATCCTTACGTTATGCTATGAGAATTACGGCTATCAAATGCATATTAAAAGTTTCATAATTTATTGTTATTAAACTATAATTTCAGGACATTCTTGTAATTAGATTTACTAAAGATTAGCTACGTTCTTTTCTATAATATTTTGAGTGTAAAACAGTGAAATTGTCAATAATAGTATCATATATAATTCGGGTAATCCTTTCGTAAGCATAAAAATTTACCCTATTCTAAAATTTTATTTAATTTCTCTAATTTTAATGTTGCTGCCTGTTCACATTGATTATTAATTAGATTTTTTTTATATATTAAATTTTCACCATTCCTATGGTGGATACGTAAGTGTCTGTTTAATAATTACGATTATTAGATCTTTTTGAAGTGATTCTGTAACAATAGATGTGTTAATTATTCAATGGCCATTTCCAAATATCAACGAGCTTTCAACTACCACACACACTCGACGCATATTATATATATATATATATATATATATATATATATATATATATATATATATATATATATATATATATATATATATATATATATATATATATATAATAAAATAGAATGTTACTTTGATATTACTATATCTATAATATTATTACTAGTATACATATATATACAATTATGATATATAAGAATATACTAATCTTTTACCAATTGCTATTATAATAAAATATAAACTAAAAATAAAAAAATTAATTATATAAAATATTATGATTTAAATATTCTTGCTACTATAATATTCATATGTTTCAGTATTCATATATATTTTTATTCATATATAGTATATAATCATATATATATATATATACTATATATATTCTACTAAAATTATAATATATAATATAAGACTTATATTATATAATATATATTATATAAAGATATATCTTATATATAACATATGAATACGTATACTATAAATATAATTTACTATTATATATATATTATATATATTATATATATATATATATATAATTTAACTATATATATATATATATAATTATATTATTAATATTTATTATATAATATTATATATATATTAATATATATATAATTATAATATATATATAATATATATTATAATATATATATAATAGTATATATGTAATAATATATAAATATATATATATATATAATATATATATATATTAATATATATTAATATATATATATATTATATATATATATATATATATATTATATAATAATATTATAATATATTAATATACTATATATATATAAATTATATAATTAAATATATATATATATATATATAATATATATATATATTAAATATATATTAATATTATATATATATAATATATATTAATATAATTATAATATATATAAATATAAATAATAATATATATATTAATTAAAATATAATATAATATATATATTATATTAATACATATATATTATATAAATATATTATATATTAATAATAATATATATTATAATATAATATAATATATATTATAAATAGTATATATATTAGTATAATAGAGGAGGTATAGGAGTGACTATATTATAATATCATAGGTTGGAGGCATGTGTAAACATCCGCATCGGATCCGCGGCTTATTAAAGATCCGCATCCGCGCTTTGCCTGCGGGATGTTGCGCGGAGTTTCTATTAGTCAAAAGAGAAATTTGAGATAAAAATTTCTTATAATAAATAATACTTAAGATGAATCTGAAAATAAAATAAAAAATGTAAATGAGTTGAAGGCAATTCAAAAAGACGGCTTGATGAGTTTCCACTTTCTTAATGTTATCAAGACATCTCCAACTCGACTGGAATAATAACACTTTATATTGATGAAAGAAGTATTGCTCAAAGGGAAAGAACTTCTTGCTTCCTACGCCAGTTCGTATTCGAAAGTTAACAAATCTTATTAAATTAGAAACTGACATCATATCACAATGCACATAAGCGATTGAACCAATATGAAAGAAACTATCCTGAAAAATATATCTAATGAACACCTAACTTAAATATTCCCTCAGCGCCTCTGCAGCTTAATCTCAACGCTAAGGAATCAATTTTGACCACTCTTCAAATGGAAAATGGTGACGGTATAAAAAGAATGAAAGATGTAATAAACTAGAAGGTATTGAAAAAAACGCTTTGGTCTGCTGGAAAATATAATGACCTTCATCACTATTGCAAACTTACTTAGAGTTCCCCTTATAAAAAGCAAGTATTTTTTGACAGCACGATATTAGAGACAAGTTAAATTCGTTACTTTTGTGTTGCAGTTGAAAAACCTCTATCCGAACAGTCTAATCTGATCGCCCACACTTAAAACGTAAAAAAACAAAATCTAACAGATAATCCAAGCACCTTTCTACAAATATATAATCCTCAATAACATATTACCGGAAAGAATTTCTACAGTTACAGTAGGAATGAAGAGAAAACACACGCATTCCAATAATAAAGAATGTAGTTGCAAATGCTTGGAAAACTATCACCAAGAAAAAACGATTAGATTCAAAATGATTATCCAATCAGTTGGTGGAAAGTTACACCAAATGTTTACCCACGCTTAGAATGTAAACTTGCACAGGAAAAGCTTCAATCTGAACAGTCATTAATTGCCATCCATCAAAGGAAAAAAATGAAATATACAGAATAAACATCTTCTACAAGTAGATCAATAACAGATTCACTGGTAAGAAATGCTAACAAGTTAAGTAAGTGATGAAGAAACACACTTGTTTTACACATTAATCAAAGAAGATGCAGTAGCAAATGATTTGAAAACTATCACTCAAAAAAAACGACTAGATAACACACGTGTGACAATACTATGAGAAAGGGAGTAATAATGAAAATGCAAATAATACCCAGCTAAGTTAAACTTTGCAAGGGAAACTTAACCAAAACTGTGGCCTGTCCTCCAAACTATGTTACCATAGTGAGGAAGTATTTGGTGAGCGAATGTCTGGCTAAAATCATGTGATGAAAAGAGAAAACAGAATCTCAAACATGAAGAAGGCAGAAAATGGGACAGAAAAGTTGATGTCTCTCAAGGCCAAGAATCCTTCCCCATATTTGAATTTACAAAATACTAGTGCAACTAAAATATATAATCCATGTTAAAATACTCTTATTAATGTCGGAAGGTTAGTGCGAAAATTGATGGGAGTTCCATTTGTAGTTGAGGTCCCCGTCCCGCACACTTGGTTAACTAATTATATCTAATAGATCTTTAAGAGTATTACATAAATCAACACTATATATTATATAATATAATTTATATTATATAAATAATATATACTAGAATATAATATATATATATATACCTATATATATTACTTATTGAACATCCGCATCCGCCAATCCGCCGGATATGTTAAAATCAAAAACATCCGCATTCATCCGCATCCGCATCCGCATCCGCATCCGCGGATGCCAAAAAAAATGACATCTGCTGCAGCATCACTAATATAGATAATGTTATATACTATAAAATATATATAATTTATATATATTAAATATGATATATATATCTTAAATTATATAATTATATATATATTAACTATATAACTAATATATATATATATATGAGATATAAATGGCATAAAAGAAAGTAAAGACGTCCCTCTGTAAGAAGACAGATTACCGTTGATTGAGTAGGCTGTCATCATCCACTGTTTGTGAGAAGTGTGTATAAATTTTACGTATTGTCGTTCATTGATGAGAATCTTTGAACAATGCTCGAAGCATCCTCAGAAGATATTTCCTTTTCTAGTTCTTTTTTATGGTTACCTTTAACGATTTCCAAACTATAAGCTTTTCCTCATTATATGATCCGCTCTGATTATTCATTCATCAAAGCGCAGCCCTACTACAACAACGCTACACAATTCACACCTGTCTATCACACAAACGCGAGCGACACATATAATATATTACTAATATTATATATATATATATTATATATATATATATATATATATATATTATTCTAATATTATATATAATTATAACTAATGTAGTTACAAGTATTAGAATATAGGATAACACTTATATATATAATATAATATATATATATGAATAGGTAATTATTATAATTTATATATATAATTCATGTATATAAATATATTACATATAATAATATAGTACTTACATATATATATATAATATAATATACATATAATATATACTAATATAATATTATTTAATATATATTTATATACTATATATTATATGTGTTTATCACTAATATATATATTATTATCACACACACATACAATAAGATTTCATCATAATTAAACATCATTATTTTACAGCTATTGGACAATATGGTCCAAGGCACCTCCCTAAAGAGGGATTCTCGTTAGGGATATTCTAAACTCTGATAGTCATTCTGATTTATTTTTTGTTGTCTATCTAACCATTATGATATAGTTTTTTGCAAACAAGGCAGGATTTAACACATTTCTTTAACAGTAAAATCCAGATGGGAATGTAAAACTCTTTTTTAAGAAGTGCAAGCAATTTATAGGACCCTGCATGGCTGGCTTTAAATATGGAGTTTCAAAAATGAGAGTGGGTTTATAAAGGGACAATCTGGATATACGCGCTCAATTTTTTCAATTATATTACTAAAGCTAGAAAAGGTTTACCAAAATTGAAATTGCTGTAACTAATATGCCATCAGATCTAAAAACAAATTTAATTGATAAGCTAGGTTGTTGATTTTACAGCAAGAGGATTCAATAAAAACATGTATCTGAAAAGTTAGTTTTTTTTGGCTCCTTTATAAACCAATGAACAACTATCTTTATAATTACGCTCATATTCATCCAGAAGGGAGAGAGAAGGGACTTTTGACTTTACTCATAAAGTTTTAATGTAATATGTTATTTCTAATTAGTGAGTGACTGGTTGCCGAGCGAGAATTTCTGCCGAATAAGAAAGACAGATTTTGAGATTTTTTGTGTGGGTTGTGTGTATGGGTTTGCATTCAAGCTGGTGGTTTCCCATGATACAGCGTAAGGAAAATACTATGTGAATCTGAGAGTTAAAAATGAATATTGAAGGACTTCAAATGAGAAAGTGTCAACACATTTATTTTCAAGTGGACCTTTAAAATAATGTTTTCTGTACACTCCACTAAGAGACATCTAGTAAGCATATCTGCTGGGTTATTTGGACCCTTAATATGATTAAAAACAACCTTATGACTCTCACATAGTTTCCATAATATGATTTAATTTATTTAATTAATGATATGTTCCCTTTTCTCTACCTTACTGTTTGTTCCTTTAGCTGCCAGCTACAGCTTAGGAATTAGGGAGTCAGTGAAAAGTAATTGTAAATTTTTAATATTAAGACAAAAATGCCTTTGTTAATTGAGAATATAATCTATCAACACACACCACTTTGTCGTGGGCCACTGCAAATAGTCTCCAACACAGAGGATGGTTCTATCCACCCTCATGTTACAACTACTTTTGGTTTTTTGGCAAGTGGATAATGCAGGGATGTGTATCAATGTTTTTATAAACTGCTATAGCCTCATTTTCTAACTTCCTCAGAACATTTGAATAATTCAAATCCATGATTAACCATGTGTAATTTTAATGTACCGGGGAATTGAAGGCTCAACACCAGCATTATATAATTTGCAAATCTTTTTTCACTCTCTCAACCTGTCATCACCTAAAAGGTCATCCCAAGTGATGCCTCCATCCATCTGCAACTCATGCAGAAACAGTTTTGCCCTATTTCTACAAGGTAAGGTCAATGCAAGTGGATCAAAGCAACTATTCACAGACGAAAGTATGGTTCTTAAAGTATTAGCCTCTAAATTTAATTTTACAGGTTTATTTGTAAAAAGATCTTGGCAAAAAATACCTAATAATTTGGTTTGTAAGGGTTCTTCAGAATCCTCACAAAACTCAGATTCCAATTCTATCAAATTTGAACCAAATTGCTGCAAATTAAAGCCATATTGACTAAAAATATTAATTGACTTGTGAAAGGACAATTTAATATCAGATTCATAATTAGATGAAAATGCAAGATTATCCATATATGATAAATTATAAAGCATATTTCTTAATTGAAATAAGCAGCTCTGAATATTACAATGTAAAATTTAATATAATTTAAGGTCTCATAAGTAAACTTGTTGAGAACCTCATACAAAAGGGCAATCTGTTAATTTAGTACCAACTCTGAAAAATTATTTATACCCTTAACCCAAAGAAAATGTAATTTTAAAGTATCTATATATGGTAACCAGATTTGATGGAAAGCCTTGACAAGGTCATAAACCAGCAAAAACTTATTAAATCTTAAAAGTGTCAAAGCTATTTCTAATTTATTGTTAAGGTTAGGGCCAGGCAGGGAAACTTGGTTATGAGAAAGAGCAGTGTCATTTGTTTTTTCACATAAATTACTCAAAAATACTACTCTGCATTTGGTGCTTTGAACATTTTCTCTGTAAACACCCATATGGCCCATGAAAGAAACTTCTTTATTATTTTTTAATTCATTAATAGAAACTTTTTCAATTATACCTGATTCTAATTGCTCCATAAAAATTCTATTATACTGTTCAAATTTACCAGGATTTTTTTGAATCTTTTTTAAAGTAGATTTTAAAATATTGTAGGCTAATTTTTATTTATTTGGTAACAGGTTTATTACTCTGTTATCCCATAAACATGGAAATATTAGCCTACCATCATCATGACACTTTGCATTGCTAATTATATACCTAACCAGTTGTTCATCTTCATCAGAAAAGGATGGCTCATAATAATCATCATAATTCATTAATTTATTAAGTGACATATGTAGTTGTTCATTATTAGCTTTAGAAAGGTTAAAATCTTCAGGCAAATTACAGGCAATGTAACTACAAGAGATAGAAGATTCTTGTAGTTAGAAATCATTACCATTCTCTAATGCATTATTATTGCTATTATTATGAGGACTACCATGAGCTCCACCTTTATTTATTATTATTATTATTATTATTATTATTATTATTATTATTATTATTATTATTATTATTATTATTATTATTATTATTATTATTATTATTATTATTATTATTATTATTATTATTATTATTATTAATTACTTTTTGTAGTTTTTTATTTTTTTTATAAGGTTAGGATGGTTTATATTAGTTTTTCTACAAATTTCTTTACAACATGAAGGTTATTTAAATTTTTCAAAATGACAGACTCATTACCAGTAAGCATAATGCCTACACAAGTGTAGAAAAACAAGAATTTTTCATTTTTGGTACCTAAGGTACCAGCATGTACTGAAATAATGTGCATTGCATTTACTCCCAAAATGATATCAATATTCCCCACCTCATCATTTAAAAATTTATCAACTAATTCTATATTGGCTTTCTTAAAAGATTCATTAATATTTTCTGAATTTTCAAGTTTAATTTTAGGCCTAATTTCTGGAATACTGCAGCTAACTATGTTTAACTTCTTTTTTTAAGCCATGAGTGATGTTAAGATTCTATGATATTGGTCTTGTAGCTTTTAGCTTCATTAAACACTTTTGCATTTATTTTTATTATCAGAATTTATAATTTTATATTTTAATTTATTTGCTAAGGACAAGGACACAAAACAATACTCTGAAGCTGAATCATAAAGTACTCTGGAATATGCAGTTTCACCTTTAGCCAAATAAGTTTTAGATGTAAAAGTTGGCAAAATAAAATTATTAATGAGGCTTGTATTTAGGGAATTAATTTCCAAATCACAAGACTCATCATTTGAGCATAGTGAAATTTCTAAGCCAACTACATTACTAGTAGTTTCATTATGGGATGCAGTTGAATTCTTTTTATTTGACACTGTGTTACAAAGTTTATTTTTAATCTTATTACATAAAAATGAGAAATGATTACTATCATTACATTTATAACAAAACCTATACCTGCATTGAGACTGATCATGATTCAGATAACTGCACAAAATGCATCCCCCAATTTCTTTAATTTTTTTAATCTTACTTTCAGGACTATCAAATTTTTGACACTTGCTTATATAATGGGTATCATACCCTGCAATTTTTAAATGATGACATAAAACACATTTTGATGGTCTACTTGACACATTGTTTGTTTTTAAATCTACTGCAGCTGCTAGGCTTAGAGCCTTTTTCTCCTGAGATGCAGCAAATGTATTTTTTATAGAGCTACCAGAATTATTCTCCCTTGTACTCTCTTTCAACCTATTGAACACCTCAAAGGAGGTATCTAATATGGAATTTAAATCTGGTTTGGCATCATTATTAACAGTCATAAATGAATTTTTTATTTTATCAGATATTCCTTGCCAAACAAAATATTGCATAAAAATTTGACCATACACACCTAATCTCACCATGTGATCTTTCAGAACTCTGACTTCACTAACCCACTCCATCATACCAGAAACATTCTGCAGTTTTAATTTTACAATTTTATTAATCACAGAAAATTGTTGCCCTATTTTGGAAGAAAAAGCCTTAAGTAATAAATTTTTTGCTACATCATATGTTTGATCTTCCACTTTAAGGCTTTCAATATATGACTTAGCAGGGCCAGATACCTGCTTAACCAAATACCTAATATTTTTCAATATTGTGAAAAACTGTCGATTTGTTTGTTCATTGATGCTCTCAAAGTGAATAAATTGATTTAAATTTTCTGGCTGACTATCAAATTTTGGTAAATCTATCGGTGGAAATTTTACATTTTGAGTACTAACAGAGGTAGGTGGTGATTGATTTTGATTATGATGTGTATAATGTGAAATATCAAGTGTATTTATAATGACACCTAAATTAACATTATAATCTGAATTTTTCATATCAATCTGTTCCTGCCTTTTAAAATCTATTCTGAGCACAGATGATTTTAAAATTCTCTTTCATTTAAATTCTTTAAGCTCTAACTTAAATTCTTTTATAAGTCTCAAGAAATATGAATTTTCTCCTCTAACTGAGAGACTGCTATTTGGGTATAAACAGTGTTATTATTTTGTGCAAAGAAGATTTTTGGCCCTCTTCTACTAATAGGTTTTTTACTTCAAACAACTCCTCAGAAGGGCTGGTCTGTTATAGTCGGATAATTACTTTATTTCTGCTCCTTGGATCATATGAATCCATGATCAAAATAAATGAAATTATCAAATTTAAAATATTAAATTGAAATCCCAAATATTAAATATAAATTACTACAATTTAAATTAAAAAAATCAATTCTTAATTTTAATTTGAAGTAATAAAATTTAATTTCAATTTAAAAATATTAAATTTAAATTCAATGCTCTATAGGCAGAATTAACCCTATAGGTGGAATCTTATAATAAATATTAGTATGTATGTTTAGAAGCCCTATATATGGTACTCTAGAGTTGAAAATTATATGTTAATATATTAGAGTAGCCTTATAGCAGGATAAGGAAAAAAAAACTATAAGTTGGAATTAATAGTTTTAGTTAATAAACCTATATATGGTAGGTGTACACAGAATCCACCAAATTACTATTTTTTGGGATCAGACACCGCCTAAATATGGACAGTAAACCTATATATGGAAGGAACCAAACAATCTACCACTCCAAAACCACCATGAACTTTAACAATAACCAATATTTCCCAATATTATTATAATATGAATATTCAGCCAGGCAACTGATATAATGCTGATGAATATAATGTATTAGCTATACCATAATATCAACATTGATCACAACTTAAACCAGTATATTACCAAGATCTGTTAAATAACCAAGAGCAGGCTTTGGAGGCTTTAATCTGAGAAGAAAGTTAGGCAGATGGTCTCGCCGAGGGTTCCATATACAAAAATATCAAGATTTGGAATTTAAAGAAATTTATAATAAATGTAAAATCCATCTTGACTTTGTAAAAAATATATTTAAATATAAAGACAATAAAAAAAAGGAAAATTTTTACTTTTAATTTGCTTTAAATGACTTTTAAGGACATAAATTTTTAGTTTTAAGGAAATATATAAATAAAAGATATTGAGAGATGCTCCAAGCCCAGCTCTATCACAGCAGCAACATTTAAATTTTGGTACTTTCAAAACCAACTTCCTAAATCTATATTTTTGGAATTATTTGATGTTATATATACGATACACAACTTACAAGAAGAATGACCAAAAAGTTGCCTCAAAATTGTGATCCTTTCTATACTGTGACAAATAGGCCAAATGTGGCTATGAACCTTTAAATTTATAAAATTTAATTAATAATTAAACAGGATCTCTGATTAAGGCATACTTATAATGATACTTATAAGTGATTCAAGCAAAAGTAAAATAACAGCTCATAAGCCACACTTACTTACCCAATAAATTGATAGCCTTGAACCTTCTCTTGCCTTCTTAACATTTCTTCCATCTAGATGATAAACCTCTGTTTGATTTGCTTTTTGCCTCTTCTGGCACACAAAAATCTTAGCTCAGAAATAAATGAATAACTGGCATTAGTTACTTGCTAGCCAATATTAAATTTAGTAAAATATTTATAATATGAATGCTAATCATAACTTAGTAGCTTAAATCTTCAAGCTTAATTTAGGTTACAGCAGTTGTATCAGATATAGCAGATGTAGCAGATAATATAGCAGATGTAACAGTTTTAGCAGTGGATATAGCAGTGACCGTCTCATCTGGTCCGCTGTTTCAAAGAATCAAATGTTTTTATTTTCTTCCTTTTTAATATGGGAGCAACTGGGCTAATTTATATGAGCAAACAAATGCCGCTCATTAGGCATGAATAAATAATTATTTATCATTTAAATTAAATATTGAAATACAAAAATAAAGGAAAAGTAAATTATAAAAAGAACCACAATGATAATGCAATCCCCTAATCATTTTCCAAGCTATTTGAAATTGAAAAATTATATACAAATAATGTAATTTTATACATCAAAACAGGCCGGTAATTCCATGACGGCACCACCTCCATCACCGGAGGCCGTCAATTTCATTTAATGGTAATGAGGGTAGGGTGGATAAGGGGTTATTTTTGGAAGCCACCCCTATAGGCTTCTCGGAGACTAATTTCGTGGCTACCATTTATATCATTTTTATTTTCTTTTTACGAGGTAAGTGTTATCTGTAATTGTATTTTATGGTGTAAAAAGAATGTGGATATGAGAAAAAAAGGGAAGAGATATATATATATAACGTATATAATTATATATTATATATATATAATATAATATATATTATAATATATATATATATATTA
>JABUQX010067964.1:0-31790 GCA_015478945.1 Trachelipus rathkii
TATCTAAATCTATATCAATATAATCATAAACATTTATTTTGGTGCTGTTGGTGGCTAAAATGTTGCTGAAAGATCGGATCGACCAGTGAATGGTGCTAGCATGAATTATCGTGTCACTTGTCTATTAAAAATTAATATAGTTTCCAAGCTTGTGTAACTGTTATTTACAACCGATCAGAAGCACCATTCAAAGAGAATCTGTTGGTGTTTTTTCTTGTCGGGCCGAAGATGATGGTTCTCTCTCTGACAAATTAGGAATTTAAACAGGTATTCACCCGTTCTTCCCAAAGCTTCGCATTCTGTCCACTCAATGATTAAATACCTTCCGTCATCTCAAATCATTACTCAACTCAAAGAACTTCGAAAATATAGTTCACGAAAAAGAACTTAAAATTAGAATGAAAATTAAGGTATTCATGACAAATGCATATTTTTAATTGTTTAATATGGAGGGATTAGACATTGCTTTTTTAATTTCAATTTTCAATATCAGCTCGCTTATATGGGAATCGCTTTCCGGGTTTTTTTTAACCCTCGACATGTCGCATTTTCAAGCGAACATTTTGTTATTTATTTTACATGGAATTTCATTATTATTAATAACATTTCATTTTTTTATTAACATAATTACGTACAGTATATTTTATTATCTATGTACTATTTTTATTAATTGTTTTAATATTGCAATAGCTTGTTCACAGGCATTAAGTTTTGAAAAGCTCTATACAATATTTTAATGATATGTTTTACCTCGTTCTAACATTTTTTGTCGCTGCGGCATTTGATGAAGGATGACCTCGATTATTATTTCACCGGAGTGGTGGGTGATGGGGGTTGGCAGTTGTCCCTCCCTCATGAGGATATACCAGAGTATAAAGCGGGATCCTCGGACTCACATTTGTAAGCTTTGAGCCAATGTTTCTTATGATAGAAACAGACATTAGTATAGGCATCATTATTCTGTTGGGAGGCATAGTTCTCATACCTTCGCCGAGGCTGGCTCCTACCCCTCCTTGAGTGTGGCTGCCAGCTGTCTGAAGATGGCTGCCAGCCAGTAGAAGGTGGCTGTCTCTGCGCTAGCTAGCTGAGCGACTCGGCCACGCTCTTGGCTGTATCCAATATGTTTTGTAATTGAGTCAGGATCTTCTGCTGAGTCTCCGCTTGTTTCTTGCTTCGCGGTCAGGGGGGTTTCTTCGTGAGCGGTTATAATGGTACGAATGGCTTTCTTCTGAGAGCTGATTCACGTTCCCCCAATATGGAGGGTCTTCGTATTGGGGCCTAGGCTGGAAGTTTTTATGTCAAGTTCTTAAAAAGATCGTCGGCTACCAATACAAGTTTATTGATGTCGTTCTTGTGCTAAGGAATATAGGCTCATCTGAACCTGCGTAGGCATCAAGAAGAGCTCTTGTGCGAATTTCGGGTAATTCTCGACGAATCAAAGTTTTTTCTTCCTAACACTTCCTTCACACGATTGAGATAATGACTTGGCAACTCTGTTTTATCCATCCCTTTTTGAAGACATCCCTACGATGTTTCAGTGCGGTAAAGCTATGTCTCTCTAATGCGATTCTATTATTCTCTAGCCATTGTCTTCGTAATGGAAATTGTAATGTGGAGACAAGATTGGGAGAATTGAAGCTAAAAGTCGGACTTTCCTCATGAGCATCATTTATCCATTGAGTTTGAATACACGTTGTAGCGGACAACAGCTAACTTATATCATAGCATCGATGCGGGAAGTTGGTGGTGGAAAAGAGTTTTTGTTTTCTTCTGCGGCTTTCGAATGATGTCTTCTAAATTACGAGTGAGATAATTATGCTCTACTGTACGCTATTGAAGTAAGAGTTATTACTCTATACGTTTCTTAAAGCTAGAATCATCTGAGTTAGAGAGGTTAATCGATTAAATTGAAAGGATATTTACAGCATAATTTTTTATTTATTGACGTGGTGAGTATATACGGGAGCATTCGTAAGTATATACTGATAAGATAAATCATGTTTTATAGGAGCACAATGAGCTTTATCAACTATTCAAACATCCAGATTCTGATATAAAAAGATCATAGTAAGCGGGTCAGGTATTATTATATTTTCTCACTGTTATTTTAAAGCAGTAATCAGTAAACTCTAGTAAATCATATACCGATGCAAAAAAACGAAGTGTCCAACCCTCCACCACTGTCTTTTTTTATCTTGTTGTATGTTATTGATCTATTTTGATATAGCATGTTTTAGGGAGGTATACATTATAGGCAGGCATCAACATCGAGTATTTGTTTTGCTACAAAAGATAGAGTTCCTTTAAATAATAGCTAAAGTATGTTTCAGAATTTAGTGGTAAGTCAGGAGCATTCTAAGTCTTTATAATCTACTAATGAGAGAGCTATAATAAAACATACGAAATCTAAGAATATAAGTACATATTGTTTATAAACTAATACTACAGTGTTACTGTATTGTTCTTGCTTATTATTATATACAAAGTTTCCACACTGAACGACTCATGTCTACAAGTAATTATACTTTTACTACATAAAGCGTAACCAATTACATTATCACTTATCTCTTCCCAGCTTAACTCGACTCTACATATTAACGGTTTAATTTTATTACATTCGAAACAGTAACGTAATTTAATCAAAAATTTAGTTGCGATTCCATCATCACTATACTCAGACAACGACTGTCTTTTTTAATCGTATCTTATGTTTTTTAAATTAACAAACTTGTTTGCCGAATCTATCTTATTATCGTTTATCAAATATAGTTAAATCACCCAAATTAATACATGTTCTTATATACTAACCATCGAATATATGGTGTCATAACAAAAATTTTGTATTATTATTTTAATATCGCTAAATAACATTAAACTGCTAAGAATTAAGTGTACAACGACAAACCTACACATCATACGGGCGATAAAAGTTCTACTAACATTAAACAAATTTCCTGGCAACTTCTCAGTAATCACGCTAAATGTAGTCACACGAATGGGGCAGAAGTCGTAACTTCTATTTATTCATACTATTCTTTTCCAAGCTTATTCTTCTAGCATAATTAGGTTAATGTTATTTACATTAACGTCGTTATAATTTATATACAGAGAATGTTTAGCATAATCCAGTCTCTCAAATCATCAATAATCAGATAAGCGAACTATAGTCTAGCGTAACTATTGTATCCAAATTTTTACAAATCCAACTTCGTAAATATATTAACTCAAAAATTCATATCATAATTACTCTGTCTATAATTAGTGATCTATTCATCGCCCATAAGGAATAAATGTTGAAATAGTTGTGTTTTTTGCTATCACTCTGTATAACAAAGTTATTTAACCTATTCTATCTAAATAAACATAACCTCAAATAAAAATACAGAGAAATTTATCACTGACATAATACACATTAATATAAATAAGAGTTTTTATATATATTCTATAATCATCGAATATATGGTATCATACAAAGTTTTTACATTAATTGAAAGCTAACAATAGTACATATTGGCAACCTGAATAAAGATGGAGGTAATAAGTACAACGAAACCTAACACACCATAAGCGGAGCGCATACAACTCTACTAACATTAACTAAAATTTCTGCTTAGTACTTTTACATAAAAACCCACGTTTACCAAACATAACATCAAAATTAACAAAATTTATCCTGACATAATATTATGAAATATAATAATAGTTACTTTTTTAATTAAATGTCACAGTAATGCGTAATAGTGTAATCCATAATATTACCTGCCGAGTCATTTGTATATGGTATACCTATAGCTTACTAAATGCTATTATCTATGTAATAACTAACTAACATATATATATATATTTAATATAATCTTAATATAATCTTTATCAAGTATCTAAAAATATTAATTATACTATACCTATTCATATCTTACTGCTAGGGTATTATATATATATAGTATATAGCCTATGTATGTATGTAAATGTATGTATGGTATGTTTCGCATGTATGTATGTAGATGTTACTGTATGTTACGCATCTATAAGCCATGCGTATTAAGGTATAGTTACCCTGTGTGGTTAATGGAGATTTCGCGCACTACATATAGCTTACTATATCCCACTAATAACGTTTCTACATATAATATAGTTTTAGCTACACTATTTTAACTCACTATACTATAAACATATAGTATTTATATACTATAATTATACTATATTGTATATTACTATTATATATGATTATGAGAGTTTATTAGGATATATATATATATAGTATAAAGGCAGTATGTGTGTGTGTGTGTGTGTGTGTGGTGGTGTGTGTGTGTCGGTTGTGTGTGTGTGTGCTTCCAAAAATAATATGTGTCAAGCAGGTGTTTCTTTGACACTTTTTCCCCTTCGTCTTTCTTCGTCTCTCTCTCTCTCTCTCTCTCTCATCTCTCTCTCTCTCCTCTATATATATATATATATATATATATTCATATATATATATATATATATATCCAATGCCGTTAAACGACCTATTTCTTTTCGAATTCTAAATGATTCAGTGTCATCTCCCATTTTTAATAAACATTTTGTATAACATAGTACAAATAAGTTCTTTAAATCTATCCAATGAATATATGCTGCGTAACCTTCGTTTAGTCACAATTTATTTTACGAATGAGTAGCTATCATATTGAGTACAAGAAAATAATTGTACAACGACAAACTAACACAGCTTACGCCTAGATAAACTGAGTCTAACTTTAAGAATTTCACTACACTTAACACGACCGTAACACGTAACTAAACTTTTAGCATGATCAAAGATGACGAGCCTGATGTCAATAATTGCCTTTTCTAGCATTCCCTGTCTCACATATTAACAATTCATTTCATTGATTCCAGTAATCATAACAACAATTTATCATAACCTTTGTCTATTATCATACAGACGCCAACATCGATCGACTGCAAGAAAAACATAACATATAAAATAAGTTTTTTTTTTGATAAATATCATAGTAATTTATATATATATTATATATATAATATTATACCTGCTTCATATATCATTCTTCTCTCATATATTACTATACTTACTATTTAATATTTGCTAATCTATTATTTTATATTATGTTAATATTGTAAGATTATTATTATTATAACTCTGATCATTATATATATATATTATAATTCTAATTTATACTATTATTTATATTAATATATATAATTTTTACTATAATTCATTTTAATTCAAAACTTATTTTTATTGTTATGATTTTTGCAGATTATTTCGCTGTCTGTTATTTGATAATTAGACAGGTTATTGATAAATTAGTTGTTAAATATTTACTGGATTCAATCGTAAATTATTTGTTAATATGACGGTTTAGAAGATTTAGCCTAGTGAAAAATGTATGAATAGTGTTACGTTTTTGTATGTAAAATGTTAGTTACTTTTATGCGGGTGTTTAGTGTGGAACTTTGTTTAATGTAACAGTTTATTAGTGTCGTAACGCTTTGTGTTAGGTTTGTTTCGTTGTATAATTATTATTCTTAGTTCATATGATGCTATAGTAGCTTATTAATTTAATTGTGTAAACCGGTCATAGTTAACAGTTATACGTATATTTGATTTTCTCTCAATTTGAGATAGTATGATAAGTAACTTTATCGGGATTACTTATAGTTTAGTTGACACTACAAAGGGTGAGATACTCATTTAATTATGTAATCCTAAGTATTTAGTATCGGATAGAAAATGGTCGTTGATACGAAAGATAATATAATATTAGTTTAACATATATATATATACTATCTAATATTAATATATAAAATAAATGATATTACTATTTTAATAGTTATCATTACTTATACTATATATAACTAAAATATTAATATAATATGAATATTAATATTAGCTATAAAAGTTAAATCATAATTATAGTTAACTACATATCATATAATAATATTGCTAAAATACTTTATGCAACCACAAATGCAAACACAATATAAGTAATAAAATTAATAGTATCAAACTAGTACATATAATAACTACTTAATAACCCTGTCATATACGCATATTACTATATAAAACTCATGTATTTTAATATATTATATAATATAAAGTTATCACTACTTATACTAATTAACGTAAGGTATAAATCATAACTATTTTACTAATACTTAAAACTAATAATATATATATCTTATATTTCTATAGCATTTTTGAGTAACTATTTTAATATAATTAATAATTATAATTTAACTATTGTCATAATATATATATATAACAATATAATTTATACAAATTAATCTATATCATGATCTATACTATAATTATTAGACTGAATGAATAATCATAGCAAAATAACATTAATACAAAATAAAATTTAAGTTTTTGTAATATATATTTATTCATATGAGAGTAATAGTGAAAGAAGATGAGAGATGATAGGAGAGTATCAGAATGAAAAGACGCAAGGGAATTATTAGTCAAGAAAAGTCACTTTAGCTGACTAAACATATATTTATTTTTGGAAGCACACACTACACAATATATATCTATAATATATCACACTATTCATATTCATAACACTACATCACAAATTAAGCTCACAATACTGCATTATTTTATATATATATATATATATATATATATATATAATATTGATATAATATCTATATTACAAGTTAATACTAAAGAAAATGTAATATATATTAAATTAATATATATATATATATATATATATTATATATACATAGGATTATAAGAGCGGCTCGATACTAGAAGGATAATAAACGAATCATGGGTGGGTATATATTATATACTCATATAGTAATGACATTAATTGATTGATGTATTCACTACGTTTATAATTTATATGATATTCAGGATATACAATCTCGAAATAATTATTAATGTAGATGATTAAAATACAGGGTTATGTGAGACATGCATCATTAGTCTAGTATAACTATGTTATGAACTATATAACTATCAAATATATGACATATACGACTGAATCGATCATCGTAATTTGAATAACAATCACATTAGCGTTGTGAATTACATATTAGACATTAAATAGAGTTACTGCTTAATAGGGAAGATTCAGATCTATAGATAAGAATAATATTGGTATATATTTGTTTAAATATAGTAGTTCATAGATGGATTTCACGAATAAGTAGAAAATGGATAAAGGAGGAGATATAGGTTGATGCTATGTAGGGATGATAAAAATTTTGTATGAAAATATGCTTCGTAAAAGATCTGGGTGGGATAGTGTGCGGCGTAATAATCTTGTAAGATTTGAGTATGGTGGTCTCAGAGAGTTACATATTATATTAGACCTATGTTAGAGATGAGAGTATAGAACTGTGTCCTAAGTATTTTGTATCGTTGTACAGTTATTTAGTTTTAATGAATTAATGACGCTATATGAACGATTCAGAGTAATATGTTATTGTACTAGAAGGACTTAGTGTGTATATGTAAGTGGCCGATAAACCCTGATAGTATAGTCACATGTGTTCGTTAATATTTTTGTTACTATTATATATGGTTTCGGTTGAGAATCTTGTGCTGTTGAAATGACGCAATATTCTCTGTGATCTATTGATATATATTTACATAACGAGGTTTAGGATTTGAATGATCGAAATGGTAAAATCAGATACATCAAATACATCATCAAAATTAGCCATAAAATAGAATAATTCTGTATTGTTGAGCAATAGAGTTGTATATATAATCATGTTAGACTGGATGTTGAGAGTGTAAATTGTAAAACTTCTGGTGATACAGGCATTGGCAAGCATCATACAAGTTAATTTAGCAATATGAATATTGCTAGAGATATGCTTGAAAAGTTAGTGATATATAAGTTATAGTCTCAAATAAGTGTCTTGAAAATGCTCGAGTTGTATAAGTATGCTATAGAAACTTTATGTTTAATGTTAGATTAGTTAATTATTTTTATAATATTAGCTCACGTATGAGTGTGTATAAGTTAGATTGTCGTTGTTCAGCATTATAGTAATAGAATATTCATTAGTTAGGTTATGTTGAATTTAGACTTTATTAGATGTAGAGAGACTGTTTAGTTATGAGATCAGATGTATGTAGTACCGGATAAGGGATGTAAAGCTCACTGATAAGGAGGAAGAATGTAGTTTTGTGTTATATAGATTATGGGATAATTTATGTATTTTTATGTTATGATTTGCGTATAAAAATCGTTGCTTATGCATATTTTGAGCAATTTTATTTCGTGGTATAGAATTGCTAGAGAAGAGTTTAGAATTCATAAATATTATTTTGATAATATTAGATAGTTATGATGTTAAAATAAAATTATGGTTCTATAGCAATTTATTACGTTGTCCTTGTATGACTGATATAGCACTGGGCATTATTGCACTAACACTTTTTGATTAAATTATTAGCGATGTTAATGTACAATAATTAAACGACATAGACTCAAACACCTCGCTACGAGCACACTCTAATGCATTGGATAAAGTATGAAACAAGGTTATACGTACTTTTATTAAACGATGTTGTTAGGTACTTTACTGTTGTATACATATTTGGGCTAATTAGATAATACACTCCTCTAATAGTTGCTTTTAATTGATTATTCAGTATTAAGTTTCATTTTATATATATTAAATTATCCGCTAATCGTTAATATTTTAGATATAGTGATTATAATTAATATATAATAGTATGTTATAATTATAGTTTAGTATTAATTCAAGTTTTATGATTATATATCTCTCATTAATATTATATACTTTATATATATTAATTATTTTTATTTATATACTTAAGATTTATAAGAATGCCATTATATGACTATAGTGATTAACTATCTTCACAAGGTTAAATACGATTGACGGTTTCTATTATATGTTTATATTGATATAAAATTTATATTAATATATACTACTAGATATATAACTTTATAATGACCTATTTAATATATTAATTTGTACTTATATATATAATATATATTATATTCGTTTATTATATATATTAGATAATTACTCATTAATGATAATATATTACTGACTATTTAATTGAGTTTACTGTATATATGTAATTATAAATATTTTATTATGTATAAATTAATTACTTAATTATTTTACTAATATGTGTTATATGTGTCTTAGTGATTATATAAAAAAATATATTTTAGTTATTTTAGTGTATTATATAGTTTTTATGTTAGTATTATATTCTTAAACTTATGGTAATAACTATCGCTAATTATTGGCTTATTTTCCTGAGTCAATTGCTATAATTATATTTCAATTTGTGTCTGTTTGTTTGTAGATTTGTATGTATTGAGTTTACAGTATGGTGTGTATATATGATTGATTTTGTACGTTACTAAATTATATTTTCGTTGTATATAATGTTGTATAATAGTTGATGGTTATGGGTTACATCTTATGTTTGCTTTAGCTATATGGTATACTAATTTTTATTTAGGCAAATTTACTATGATAATATTAATTAGAGTTTGTAGTATAATACGTAAAGTAAAGTACACAGCCTTACTGAGGCCTGGCAACGAATGGGATTTTGTGGATCATGGTATAGTAAGATATTATATTTTCATATATAGAATGGATTTGGCTGAAATTACTGGAACATACTTATATTTCATCAATTTAGAGATTGTTGGGTTATATATACAGATGAGAGGAGCGGTTGAGCATATTATTGTTGATTATTATCATTATAAGTATTGATGCTCGAAGTGTGTAGTAATAGAATAGTTTGAGAGTAATAACTTACATCAGAGAACGGAGTTGTTATAAATTTCTTAGTTCAATGATTCTATGACGAGATATACTGTACTAATTAAGTATATATTAGCTTAGATGATAATATGCTTGAGTGGAACAGGTATGATAAGTTTACGGCTTTGTATTGTAGGGTAGTTATAGGTATAATATTTCTGGGTTGTTATAGGTATGTATATTTGTTATAGTTATAGTAGTTTTTGTTCCTCGTGTTATTGGAGTTGTATGTATAGGTTTGTCGTTGTTAATACATATATTATTCTTAGATTTATCTAAGTATGATGTTTGTTATATTGTATTATGTCTATTATGTATATTATCATTGTATAAATAGTTTAGTTATTAATACTAGCTCATATATTAATATTTACATGGTTTATAGTATATTAAGAGATACTTATTTTTTAGTGTCTGTACATGCTATATAATTTATGTTATATTATTATGTTATATTATCTTTGAGGGTATATACTAAATTTGGATGGATGAGTTTTAGACTCAGTACATTTTGTTAGTGCAGTGGTATGAAGCTTGATTATGATTAGGCGTTCTATATATTATGTGGCTGTGATAAGTGATGATATGAGCTAAGTCGTATGGCAGATGTTATTAAATGTAAGTTTACTGAAGAGATAATTAATACTCACATAGATCATAAAGATAGTCGTTGAACACAAAGCATAATATACGGTTGAAAGACTTTGCTCTACTTGATATATAATGTTGCACCTGACTGTGTAAGTCTTTCTAGTTTCTTCCGATTTAAATATTACTGAGTTCCTTCATTGCATATGTATACTGTGGAAATCGTCTATGATATCTAATTAATAGAGTTAGTAATGGTTTAGTATAGTATAACGTAACGTTTCTTTGTGCATATATCAGGACATTCCTCGGTCGCTCGTAATCAGTCTCAAATCGTACTTTATGGATTTCTAGTGAATAGGGTTATGATATGTAGATGCGGTTGGATTAAATGCTACGTTTAGACTGAGTATGGATAGTTTTGATGTAGAAGACTATATTCGGTTGCGAATGATTCTTGCTGTATGGAGGTAGTGATAGTGTCTTGCTGTTCGAGATTGAAGTGGTTATGTGATTGACTGTGATGCGTATAAACTCGAAATAGTGAGTATTGTTCAGTGAGGTATCGATGGAGGGTTCATACATAATAAGTGTCTGTTTGGAAGTTAAGGATGTTGTTTGTGGTGAATCGCGGTGAAACTAGACTAAAATTAGTATATCGGTACTCGAGTGGGATTGTTAGCTCTGAGAATTTTATCTGCATAATCTTCAGAGTGAGAATCTATTTGTCGTATTTCTGGTCATGGAAAACTTCTTCGATATTCTCAGCTCTATATATCTACTTGTTTCGTTACTAATTAGTCATTTCTCTGATATCTCTGAGTTATCTGTTGTCGAGGGTCTCTAGGATTGTGTTACGCCATGTGGGCTTAAGAGTGCGACGCTTGTCGATCTTTATAAAGTATTGTAAGTGCTGGAGATTCCAGGTATTCGTGGTTGTCATACTCGTTTGCTTCTTTTTGGCTGTTTTCAGATATACTACTTGGGGTTTTTTTCGAAGTAGTTTTGTTGGAGCCTGTTATTCGGTTATCGTTTCTATGGTCCTAATACGTATTGACGGTTCTTTATTTAGGAATCTGTGGGTGAAATTTCGGTTTCTTCTTTTTCTCTCACCTTGTTCTATCTCTGTTTCGTTGAATATGCATTGTGAGAGTCTGATGAGGGATTTATTGTTAGAACGTGGAGTTTGGTTACGTATTCTCCAGGATTACGTATTTCTAGTAGCTCTCTGTGTATCTGCTGCCTAAGCGTGATGCTTGCGTATCATTAGATGTATACTTTTTTGAGTTGGGTCAGTCTTTATGGGCGTAATTATTTGGTTGTTCTGTCTGGAATTGTGTCTATGTATTGTTTTGGCCTTCATGAGATATCTTTGGGTGGTTCTTGGATCGGGAGAAACTTGTAGATGGCTATATAGCACTATCCGGGAGGTTGTCGTGTAGTCGTGCATGCTTTTGTATCTTGCTTTCATGTCTATTCCTATTTGACTTGTGTTTTTTTTACTGTTGTCTCTTACCACTTATGGTCCTTTACTTCTGGTTGTCGATGAAGTGGTTGTTTTTGTCTTAAGAGCTGTCATGGATGATCCCTTCCGTTGTTTCTGCGCGTATTATTTTTAAGCGGCATGTTTAATATGTATGTATTATGTGTTAACTAGGGCGAGAGTCAAGTGATCGGCGTTCCTTGTTGTGTGGTTTTAATGTGGGTGTGCCTGAGTTGGATTTCTAAATTTTGGATGCTCGGTCAAGTTGAAGTTTGCACTCATAGTGAGTGGTGTCCGGATTCTCGGTACCGGGTTTCTTTTTTGATGGATCTATTCTCTTCCCTTTACAGTTGTGGATCTGAGGAGCGAAGGTAGTTGCTTCGCGCTGGCCAGCGTTAGCTTGCTTGGCTTTCCTGTTCTTCAGTATTATTCTTAAATCTTGGTCTAACGCTACTTAGTTGAGTGTGAATCTTAGTCTCTGGGGTTAGATTGAGGCTAGTGTGATGTGATGTTTGCTCCAGGTAGTGATTTGCTTTGATGTGCGTCTGTGCGTTGTGTGTGCTACGGGTTGTGTTGTAGTGGTGTGGAGTATGTAGTGTGATTGTGATGTGTGTGTATGGCTGTTATAGATCGTATACGTTTCGTTTTTTTGTATCTTGAGTATTAGTTATGTGGTTTAATCTCCTCCGAAACTTAGATCTACTTCCACGAATTAACTTGCTCCCTGAAACGTATAAAAATCGGATGGTGTCTGGAGGGAATCTAAGTCGTTTGTTGTCCTTATCATTTGTTAATCTTGATCATTTAACACTTGTGGATCTTATCTGTGGTGGGCTTCTAAGGGAATCTGCTACATTACTGTCGATGACCACTTCGTTTCTCTTGTTTGATTGCAAAAATATGTATGTCGGTTGGGCTGGTTTCGATCACGAGAACTTACTCCGTGTTATTTTTGTTTCTTGTTCATTCTAGTATCTTAGAGAGCTTCTTGTTTATCGGTTAGAGTCTCTTCTCTTGAATCATTTTATACGCTTTTTTACTTGTTGCCTAGTGTTCCTCTGGCCAGTGGTTGTGAGAATATTACAACGCGTAGTAGATGTTGATCTTCTTTGTTATTATTACCTCTCGCTCCTTTGCATCTAATTATCGGCTACTCCTTATGGTACTGTCAATTGCTTTAGTTTTTGGTGCGGAGTTTAAATCTTTCTTCGCTTTCTTTCTCTGTGTCGCTAAGATCCGACTCAGCGTCAGGGGGTCATTTTTGGGAGTTTGTGTTCTTGTGCTGACGCTTCGCTCCTCCGATTTGGAGTGTATCTTGAGCGTCAGCTGTCCCGTGGTCTGACAGTAGCCGGGTCCGCGCATTCCCCCCAAGCTTCTAGTTGTGAGACCTGCATTCAAAGGATCGCACGCGTTATTGGTGTTTGTGATCAATGTGGAATTATAATAATAATAAGTAATATATAATATATAAATATATAATATAATAATAATATAATAATAAATATAAAATAATAATAATATTATATATTTAGGCGGTTGGTATAGTAAGAGATTGAGATTGCTATTGCTGACTTCTGTTGGTAGTTGAACTTTATTTAGTTACCTTGTTATTAGAATTGCGTTGTCAGGTAAGTTGTCAATAGCATTTTTGTTTAGTTTTCAATTTTATAATGTTAGTAAATTATAATTAATATTTTAAGATATGTTTGAAAAGTGTTGTATATTTTTATTTAAATGAAAACGTTGATATATTTAAAACAACAGCAAACTACAACAACAACAAGCACACTTAACGATCTTAACCAACACACAACATCAACAACTGCAGCAAATGCAACAACAAACGTGAAATTTCAACAACCACAACTACAGCAAAGAATTTATTTTGTTATGTCTATACAAAAGATACTTATAATGTGACTTGCATAATAGATCAATAGATTTATAGATCATGGAAGGGATGGGGGTGGGGTGGGTGGTTTGATTAACTGATTACTGATTTACAGATTTTAGGGTATTTAGATTTTTTAAGTTATCAAAAAAAGATAATTTTTTATTAGTAAAAAAAATGTATAAACAAGGAAAAAAAAATCAATAAAGTTTTTGTGTTATGTTACTCAATATGACTTGAATCAATAGATCACTAGTCCGAAAGGTCAGTGGACGAAGAAGTAGGAGGGTGGGGTGGTGGTTTGATTAACTGATTTCTGCTTTAAGGTATGTAAAATGCAAATTTTTCTGGGCTACACACAAAAAATTTAGTTTTTTGATTAAAAAATACAAGTTGAAAAAAAAAAAACAAAATAAATAATTTGAAAAATTGTCAGAAAAAAAATCAAGGAAAATATTCAGGTTCATTATTAACTTCACCCAAATTACTAATGTAAATTTAGTAGTTTAAAGAAAATAATTTAAAAAATAAAACAACAAAAGAAATTAACTAAAAATAAATTAAACACCAAGTATAATGTTAAAATAAAACTTACAATCAAAAGTTGAAAAACCCTGCTAGAATTTAAATAAAAACAAACAAGGAAATAAAAAAAAATAAAAACACAAAAAAAAAGACAAAAAACTTATAAATAAAAAATGTGTAAAAAATAATATTTAAATAAAAAAATAAGTACGTAAAATTTAAAATAAATATTAATGAAACAACTAAAGTTAGAATATAAAATTGAATTAAAAACAAAATTTAAAAACAGAGTCAAAATTTAAATGAAACGTATAAAAAATAAAGTCAGAAAAATAAATTGAAAATTAAAACAAACAAAAATATTAATTTGGAGCCGGAAAAGAAAATGAGATTTTGAAAATATAAATGTAGTCCCGTGCAACATTTGAAACGGTTATTTGCAAGATGCAATCATTGGGGCGAATGTACAGATTAGAACAGAAGCATTATATGTGAACAGTAATTTGTTTATTAACGGTTTATTAGTTGGCACGGCCACGGTCAGCAGGTGTGATACCATCGGAATCTCTGATCCGATTTTCCTTCTTATTCCTTCCTCCTCATTCTCCTTTTTCCGCCATTCTTTCTCTTCCTGTTTTGCCATTCCATACTTTTTCCAGGTTAGATCTCGTTTGGGGGTCCAGATACAATTTTACGGACTTATACCGTCTTTTCGAGATATAATGTTCATACATATAAAAGATCAATATGGGACTAAAAACGGATAGTGCGCAACAGCCGGGCATCCGGCTCCAGCACGAGCCGATGCACTCGACTCCTCTGTATCCGATCCTTCTCCATCTTTTCTTCTCTGACTCCTCTTCTTCCTGCTGTAATTCCTCCTATTGTTGTTATACGAATGATTATTAACTCAGCACCGCACCGGCTCCAGCCCGGTGAAGCTGTCAACTCCTTCTCCTCTGAGATACTCTCTTCATCTCTCTGCCTCCTCTTCCTCCTCTTCATCCTCATTCTCCTCTTTGAAGAGTTGACGTGAATTGTATTTTCAAACATTTGTCTTTTCTTTTTTCAGGAGGGGGACCGCCCTCCGGGGGGGGGGGTCCCAATGGACTCCGATCCGACTCCAACTCCGAATCTAACCAGCCTCCAAATTTTAGCCTTCTACGCTCAATTTAATTTTTAGAGGGGTTTGCGACCCCCTTAAGGGGGGGCGGGCGGTAGTATGTGTAGGGTGGGGCAATGGTTATATATATATATATATATATATTTATTAAATAGATCTTATTATTTATTTATTTAATTCTTTTTTTATTTATTAGTTAAGTAAGTTACTAATTAAGTTAATTTCTTTAGTTAATTAAATTTAATATGTTACTTAATTATTTCCCCATTTCTGATGGTTTTGGAGGACTTCTCGCTTTTTTTCGTCGATCGAGGGGTAGTGCGCCCCCTTTTACCGTGGGAATTTTATTAAAATTTTCCCCACTACGGTTGTATGACAAAACTACTATATTATATAATATATATATTATATATATATATATAATATATATATGACTTGAACCTTGATATAATTAGTATATAATTATATTAATATATCTATTTTTATATTTGAGGTGATAGTATAAAATAAATTAAACTTGTAGTTCTATTATATATTATTAATTATATAATATAATATATATATTATTAATATATAATACTATATATATAATATATTATTAATATTATATATTTATATATATATATATATTATATATAGTATTATCATATATATATATATATATATATATTATTATATATTACGGAGGGCAAGTGTGAGTAGTTGTCAAATATTATAATGATCGGTTCTGTAACGTGTTAGTATTAGTTTTTAATGCTCAGTTTAGAATAGGTTTGCGTTCGGGAATGGCGACCTGTTGAAGGCTCGGCCATATTCATTTCAACGTCGGATGTTTGCCTCTACTATTAATATAACGATCCAGCGGGAACTATTTACAGTTCCGGTTAAAAAGAATTTGACGTTTCTTTAGCTCTAGGGCTAACTCGTATAGTGAGCCTTTCTGATCTTGTAGCAGTCATGTTTCTTTTAATCCAATTGTAGAGTGACTTAGCGAATTCATGAAAAGGAAGTATAATACTATTGCATATGGGCGTAAACAGGGAGGGGGGGCACTTTGCTCCCCCTAGATAATCTGTCGAGATAAATTATGAAGCTCTTATATTTGCCAGAGCGCGTCGTTGTAAGGGTTCGGTAGGTAAGAAGACTGCCAAAAAATACGTTCTGACGATGATGATGATAAGAAGAGAGTAAGAAGTTAGCAATTATGGTAAAGGCTGTTATAGTTAATGTTGTTTAGTAAAGTTTTAATGTGTTTGTCGGTTTTCATATGTGTTTAAGCTCACTAGCTGTTGTGCTTTGGTATAGCAGGCTGGTTCATTCTGACATAATCTTCCGCTAGAACTTTCACGTTTGTCTGAACATTTTGGCGGGCTTTAAGTCTGGTTAAATCAATCAGGAAGGCGTACGCCGTTGATATTCAGCTGCAGACATCACTTCAAAAAACAATTGCATGGCGTGAATAAATAAATAGAATATTTACAGCAATTTTGAAGCATAATTATAATATAATATATATATATAATATATATTATAATATATTTATTATATATATATATATATATATATATATATATATACTATATACTATGTAAATATATTATATTATTCATCTATATATATATATATATTAACTACAACTTTGCCCCCTTAAAGGTACATACTGCCTCGCCCCTGATACTATTCATTTCTATATTAGTTATTTTATGCTAACTTGATCATCTCTTATACCCGACTTATTTATTTATAATTCATAAAAGTCATTGACTCATTCTTGCCATCAGAGCTGCCAGACTCGCTTGATGTGTCTGTCTTCTAGGCTACCTAGCTCCAAAATGGGGTCGCGGGTACCCGGGGGGTACCCAAAGTGATACTTGGGAGTACGCCAAAAAAGTAGCCTCACGATCACTTGCAGTGCATGATGGTCGGTATCACGTGAGTGGTGAGGTTTTGTCATGTCGCGCGTGTCTTTTATTATATTTATATTATGTCTGTGCATATTGTTATTATTATATTATACATATTATGGTATATATATATTGTATTGTGTTTTTTATTATGGGCCTATAGAGGGTACAATATATATATTTTAAGTCTTAGGGGTACGCGAATCAAAAGAGTTTGGAGACAGCTGTCTAGCTACCTATTTAAGATTAGTGGATGTTCTGTGTGGAGTTGTAGTTAGTTAGTTTTTCAGATATATTATTAAATATTAATTTTATTACTTGATTTTGTGTTTTTTAATAATTGAGCTGTTAAGATTTATAATAGAGTATATTGGATTCGTACTTCGATTTTAAGTTTCATTAAAAATTGCTTTCCTGAGTGTTCTGAGTGTTGTAGGACATATTAAAATTCAACCTGTAAAGAATATGTGCAAAACATGTGAGTGATTTTATATTATGACCATGTTCAAACAAAGGAAGAAAATTTTGATCTTTATAAATAATGTAAGTACTCAAATCAATTTTCAATATATATATATATAGTTATATATATATATATTATATATATATATATATATATAATTATATTATATATACTATTATGATATATATAATAATATTTATATATATATAATATATATATATATATATAATATATATATAATATATATATAAGGGGATATATATATATGATAATTTTTGATCCCTCTCAAGCGACTGTTTGGACCACGAAGCCGCCACTGATATTTAATAATATATATATCATTATATCTAATATATATATATAGTTTATATATATATAATTAATATATAAATATTATTATATATATTATATATAATATTATATATAGATATATATATTATATATTAAATAATATATATGATTATATATATAAAATATAGTATATATATATTATATATTATAATTATAAAAGGCTAAATAGGATGTGGAATATATATTAATATAATATATATATATATTATATATATTATATATTATATATTATATATTATATTATATATATTATATTATAGTATATATATATTTATATATATATAATATATATATATATTAATTATACTATATATTTATATATATATTAATTGTTATTATTATATTTTGTTCATTAATTATTTATTTTATGTATTGTTATTATTATTATTATTATTATTATTATTATTATTATTATTATTATTATTATTATTATTATTATTATTATTATTATTATTATTATTTTTTTTATTATTATTTTTATTATTAATTGTTTTATTTTTCTTATTCTTATATTTGTTTTTTATAAAATTATTTGTAATTAAAATACACGAAAAATATATAACAATGATTTGCCTACAAATTATGACTTATAATAATCTGGCGCATTATAAGTTACAACGTTTTTGAACTACATTATGAAGACTAGTGACATCATTAGAACAATGATGTTACAACATCAGGAATAATCGCTCATAATATGAATGACGAATATAAATTTTTATAATTTATAATTCATCATTTCACTTTCACCAACACCTACCACAGAGTTTCCTTGTTTCAAGTTCATAAATACAATTTATTCATTTTCTCTCTCATTTTTCTCACTCATTTTCTTCATCGTAAAAAAATTGATCTACACATCTTCTACCACTTCTAAATGCGCCTTGTTATTAAACAATCAGCTCCTCAGTCACTCGACGCACTCTCAACCAAAATTCCACCATATATCTTTCCTACAACACTCAATAATTCCCCTATAGTTTCCACAGTTTCCCATATCTTCCTTACCCTTATATAAGGGTACTATCACTGCTCTCCACCAATCCTTCAGACCTACACCCTCTACAAAAGCTTTGTTACACAACTTCCATATCCAGTCATTCGTAATCTCGCCTCCAATCTTGCTCATTTCACCAGTAAATCCATCTATTCCTGCTGGTTTACCTTTCTTCAATTTTATCCCTTTACCTACTACCTCTTACCTACTAATTACCTCATCCCCAAAATACTTATTCCTTCTTACACCTTCAAACCTACACACATTCACAATCTTGTCTTCATTACTGCTAATGTTATACAGATTTTCGAAATGTTCCCTCCACACTCTCCTTATTTCCATTTCATGTCATGAAAGCATCATTCCTATTCATTATTCTATGAAGATTCATTCCCCTTACTCTCTTTCTTAACCCTCTGTACTTCCTTCCAGAACAGCTTCCTATATTCCCTTCGTAATTTTTCATTCATCCTCCTTCCTTACATCTTTTACCCCAGACGAATGCAACTTTTTGTCTTCCTCTTTTCCTCTTTATATATTTCCATATACCATTCTTCCGAAACTCTCACCATTGACTTTTAGCACCTTCAACCATGCCTCCTTATTATTTTTAACCGCTTACAATACCTCTACATTCCGCTACTCACTATTGACATTCTTACTACCTACTTTAGCAAACCCACATACTTCTCTTTTCACTATTACCAAATGATTCTTTCATTTGCGTCCAGATTTGTTCAGTTTCATCTTTTTCACCATCAACTGACTTATTTGCAAGTGCTTTTACATGCTTTTCTTTATAACTCCGTTCATTTAACTTCTCACTCTTTATTATTCGCATTTTCTTTTTTTTTCCTTTTCTCTCCATCCATGCCTCCACTTCCTTAATCTTACATAAATCAACATAATGATCTGATATTCCAATCCAAACCCCCCACATGCATCCATTACATACTTCAAAATTTCCTTCTTCGCCAACACAAAATCACTCATACTCTCTACTTCGATATCATCTCTACCTATACTAACTCTCGTACACTTATGAATACTCTTGGGTCTCGAAGAATGTATTACCTTGCTCTGCATAAAGGATATCGTTCGTCTTTGCGTGAAGAACTCGACACATATTTGAGGAGTTTCCACTGACATAGCTATTCTTAAAAGGACAGACTCTATTCTTAAAAAAACGTAATCTATTCTTAAAAAGACAGACTTTATTCTTAAAAGAACAAACTCTATTCTTATAAGGACAGACCCTATTCTTTAAAGAACATTCTATTCTTAAAAGAACAGACTCTATTCTTAAAAGGACTTACTATATTCCTAAAAGGACAGACTTTGTTCTTAAAAGGACAGACTCTATTCTTAAAAGGACAGACTCTATTCTCAAAAGGACAGACTCTATTCTTACTAAAGGACATACTCTATTCATCTACTGTACCTCAAAAGAGAACGACCCAGAGTTATACTAATCTACTCGTATTACATTGTTCTTAATTCCTCATTTCATTTCTCTTCATCTACTCATAATGACACACCCCAATCTCTTGTTGTTCGCCGAACTGTCGCATCACTCTTTAAACCAACGCTATTTATACACTTATAGACTATGATTCTTTTATCTCTATTTTACTGAACCATTTTATTTATTCGTTTAATTGTTCGCTCACTATTCGCCATTTTAATTGTTCGTTTTCTTATTCGGTTATTTGCTTCCTTATTTCTCAACCCTCTATATAGATCCGACTCTTCATTTATGCTATTTTATATGATTTCTATTCTCATGCGTTATATATTATAATTATTATATATTATTATCATTATGTTTATATATTAGTTATATATATTTTATATATATATATTCGATATATTATATTATATTTTATATACGTATTATTGTCATATTTTTATTATTTGATTAATATATTAATGATCTATATTATGATACGTTAATATATATACCATACTTTATTATATATTATATTAATAATTTATGTTATATATATATTATTATTATATTATACTTCATTTTGTGTGTTTTCTATATATTTATATTTTTTTATTATCTCTATTATTATATTATGTATCTATTATATTCTTATTGATCAAGGGAGGTTAAGCTTAAAGTTTGTTCTATGTGAGCTCACCTCTTTAGTATGAGTGGTATTGTTTTTCGTTAATCGTTTGAATGGAAGTATTGGAGCCGTTTGCTCACTGGTCATAAAATTGTGCCTGTTTTATTCCTCGGTATGGTCTTGCGTGTAGGATGTACTATACCCGTGGCGTGCTAGCCGTTTCTGTTCGACCCACGACGCACCATAAGATTTCTACTCCTCTATGTCGACATTACGTGTCTCTCTGTTCGTAGCACACACTCGTTCTTTCACACGACCTGGAAGGAGCCGTCGGCAGACTTAGTACGATGACGATGTATCTGAGTCAGGTTGAGATTTATAGTGTTGGTGCACACATTAGGTCACTTCCTTGACGAGAGAGCTCTTCGATCAGAAACTTCTGGACTCCCTTGCCGTGCTAGTTGGTCACGCATGTCGTACCCTTATGTGCGAATGTTGGTCCGCATCAGCTACAATAGCGTTAAGCGTAGCAGTTGTAGTTTGCCGCACCTTGCAGTAGAGACTCAAACAGATATCAAGTGTCTGGCACTAGTGAGAAAAAATTAGAGTAGTGCATACCCATCAGTTAGAAGAAACTTGTATTTTAGTATGGTTGGCATGCTTGACTGTTCGTTTTGTGCTACTTCTCCACGGGAATTGTTCACGAACGAATCACGTACACAGTAGGAAAATGCAACAGACATAATTTTATATATATGAGGACTAAGCTTAGTGTCGATTGAGAAAGCCTAACCTCGTCTCAATTTAGAAGGGATGTCTGATGTTGAAGTATGTTAAAAGGCGTTGCTACATCTATTGGCGATTTTCTTTGCCTCCGTGAAAGTGAGCTGCTTAAAGTACATTTGGTAAGTGTAGGGGCTAGCACAGCCTCCTGCCGCCGAGAACGTCCGGACATTATAATATTAAAATGAGATAATAAAGAGAGATATTTATATATATATATTAGTATAGTATATTAGTTATTATATAATATTATATAGTATAATAATATTAATATATATATAAGTATTTAGTATATTATAGTTATAATACTTAGATTATTATAATATAACTATATAGTAATAATATATATATTAATATTAATATATATTAATATTAATAATAAGGTATATTTACTAATATATACTTAATATATATTATATATTAATATATATATATTAATTATGTATATTATGATTATTATAATATAAATATATATATATATATATATAGTAAATGATATACTATCTAATATTAGGCAGGTGAGGTACTATTACGTGGTCATAAAAATAATTATTCATATTAGATGTTGGGCAATATTACTAAAATATATTATTAAATATAGGTTATATATATTAATATATATTAATATATCTTTAAATAAAAAGTAATTATAAATGTAAGGATAAGGAATATATATGCCTCTCTCACGGTGATTGAGAATCAACCGCTGTCGTATTTGGCGACAGAGGACAATTATACTCGATGCTTTTACCACTGAAGATAATCACCCCAATACACTAAATAGTATGGATTTCAAGAACTTGATTTAAAAAACTAGGTTTCTTTGAACCCAAACTTTAATGGTGATTGATGAGGGGATAAGCTCAGTGGTATAAAGCATCGACGTATAATATATTGTCCTCTGTTCGACAAATTACGCGGTTGGTTCATCCCCGGAGAGAGGCAGTAAATTTCTTTACCTTATCCGACTATATGTTACTTTGTTTGAAATTAAGATCTAAAATAAATAAAATCGCGATTAAATGAAAATATTTAACACCTATATATATAAAATATATTATATTATATAATATATATATATATAATTTATAGTATATATATATATGATATATAATATACTAATCAATATTATACTTAATATTACTGATATATAATATATAAATATATAATATATTATTATAATGATTAATAGTATATATTATTATATTTAATATATTATTATATATATATATATTAATATATATATATAATGTTATAGTTATATATAGTAAATGTGTTGTGTGTGTATTTTATCCTACAATACTACTAACAGATTTTATAAAATAGAGTTTCTATAGAACTAATTCCAAATTTCTAAAGCGGCATAAAAATTTTTTTTAACTAAATAAAATAAAATTATTGATCTATAAATAAGAGAGCTTTACCCTGAAAGTCTGATCTAGTTTTTTAGTATTCAACGAATTTCATATACGATAAGAAATATAT
Source organism: Trachelipus rathkii (assembly GCA_015478945.1). Lineage (NCBI taxonomy): Eukaryota > Metazoa > Arthropoda > Malacostraca > Isopoda > Trachelipodidae > Trachelipus > Trachelipus rathkii. The sequence continues at coordinate 23,455 of JABUQX010067964.1, forward strand.
GCTGATAAGGTAAATATTGGTAAACCGATACAAGTCATTATGAAGGGTAAATGCCACCTTATGATTTGTATATTTAATATTGAATCAAAAATATACTTCAGTAATCCAGTGATATATTATATATATAAACTATACCTTATAAAATCACTTATTATATATTCCCAAGATAAATAATAATTTCTAAGTTTATTTATAAATTATATATTTAGAATTCGACGATCTGAAGAACCAACTGCAAATCACGAATTCCAATTGTATCGACCTCGACCAGCTTCTCTAAACACAGTCAGTCCTAGAGAGTATAGGTCTGAAAACTTGGAATTAATTAATCTCGTATTGGGTTAAGGCTCGAATTTCTGTGTAATTTTTCAAGTCTGATAGTGATGGTATATAGGAGGGGGTCACCCCCTCGAGGGTGGACGACCGTATTGCGCTTACCGCAATATTGTACGTTAACCAGCAGTGGGTGCGTTGGGTAAAGAGCCTAACCGATTATGTTTGTGGCGACCGTGACCATTTGGAGGTCAAATCAGAGACACGAATAAGGATTCGTATGAGCACGGACGACGCCACAAACAAGATAAAGTAGATGACACAGCACCCGAAAGCCGGCTTGCGAGCGCATGCAACATACATTATTATATTAGTATTATTATTATTTTTAAACGAATTCGAAGATTCGATTTCCGAAAGGAATCGAATCTGAGTCGAAAAAACGATCCCTGTAAGGGTTCGTTTTTACACGCACTCTGTTATACTTTGGGGATTCCACAAAGTGGTATTTTCACGTTCTCCGCATACCGAGTTCCTCGAGTGTGATATTATATCTACATGGGTTAAGTTAACTTTGAGTATCGTTTTTTCAAGACTTGACCGTATATTGTTCTAATTTAGTCGTGATGAGAATGATCCCAATGCCATAGCTTTTGGGTGAAGCCGTAGGTCACCCCTACAGGGGGTGCTGCCCCCTTGCGCAAGGTCAAAATCTCAAGCTCCACTTGCACACCACCCTGTTCCACCCAGTATGGGAATCTTTAACGGTATCGGACATGAAATTGGATTTGAGCTATTATGAACGTAATCTTTCGTCTGGTATGACGAGAATTTACGCTTCCTACTGCGTCCTCCCCTGGAGGGGGGATGCTGCACACACAAAAAACATATAAAATGACAAAAATTAAGAAGACTGAAATACTATGACTCTGGGAAAGGTTGAGAAAGGAGATACCGGAGTCGGAGTCTCGGGAGTTGGATTCGTTTTCCGGAGTCCAGGGACCTGCCCGGCATGGAGGCGGTCCCCCCTTTGAAAGAGAAAACCCACTTCATCAATTTAAAAGCAGAGGAACAGAAGGTAAAGGAAGAAGGTAGAGGAAAGAGGAGGAAGCGAGGTAACGGATAAGATTTAGGAGGTAAGGACTATATTGTGGAGAATTTTGTGAAGAATTGAGGAATATTTGTGAGAACTTATATATTGTGTATTTAATATTGAAAGGAGTGTGTGTTGTCGAGACTTGCTCACTTCAGGTCTATTAGGCTTATGTAACTTATTGCTCTATGCTGTCATTCGTATCTGCCAGAGATCCAGTTTTGTGGATCTCTTGAGGCTGGAGATTCTATACGGCTGGTCTTGCGCACACGCGCAGGCTGCGCCTCCAGCAGGGTGGGCATATCCGCCATCCCGACCGCGTGGCGCAGCGCACGAAGGGCGCGTCCGCCGAGGCGCACGTACGGGGCCTCAGACGCAGGAGGTGGTGCGGCATGCTAACCTCCCTCACGACGTACAGCAGTACGATGCCCGGTACGAAGTATTATTCAAGACGTGTGTTTGTTCTGTTTTTCAAAGGCCTTGAAAATTTTTGTTTTTTTGATTTTATTTTTAAAATCTTTTCAAACTTTTGCAAGTGACAAACGTAAATATTTAAATAAGATTAAATATGCTTTTTCATGTTTATTTGGATTCAGATTATTAATTGCTCGTATTGTACGGCAAAATGATCCTGTTATTACTCTTTTTTCTTTTGAGAAAAAGAAAATTTGCACTATTATTATATTAATTGTCCATTTTTTATTTCAAAGCTTTATAATTTTTTGGGTGTAAATACATAATCGTAACTTCATTATAATAATTTGTTTTTGATTCCTATGTCTAAATATATTTACAATTTGATTATAAAGATATTATATGATATTAAAAATAACATAATAAATGAGAATAAATACAAGATCGAGTATAACACCATACATAAATTAGATCTGAAATTAGGTTGGTGGAACAGACGGGAAAAACATGAGGTACTGTAAGCATATTGAACATTATTATATCTTAAAAAAGATGTCACTACATAAATGAATTAAATACCATAAAATCTAAGAAATATTTCCTAAGGAAATAAAACAACATTATTTCTTTATTCTTAATCAAGGCTATCCAAAGTGTCTATTGCTATGAAAAAACAATCCCCGGGAGAAGTGTTTTAGAAGAATAACGACCAGAGTCGGTATCATTTTCAGCAGGATACCAGAGTTCATTACATCAAAAGCTTCTAGGACGCCTAAAAATCTTCCTTCGTTTCCGAAGGCGTTTAATATTTTTTTTTCTATCATTCATATTACATTAATAATTCAAGATAATATATTTCGTGTATCTGTCAATCTCTGAATGATTTGCGGGGGAGGGTCTTGTCATTGTGGATGAAGATTAGAGGATTCAAACCTTCACTCTCGTGAGAAGGAAAACTATGATCCTTAATTCTTAGGATATTTAGAATGATAAGCTTACAGACTGAAAGATCACAGCAGTGAGATCATTTGCATAATATAATTAACTGTTTTCAGCATAGATTTTGAGTCAACACCCGTTTCGGAGGAGAGTTATGCTGCGTATTATTACCTGTATTGTGCAACAAGTCGTAAAAAGACGCCGTGGAGCCATGTGAGGGAAGTGTGAGTATTTATAATCATCTCATAATCACAGAACCTGTAAGAGTTGACCAATTCACATGTAAAGCTGACCGACCCTCTAAGTCCCGAAGTGGGTAAATTTTAAAGAGTGGTGACTTTTGTCCATAAGTTTTCCAGAATATGCGTCGTGATCTACATTCCTATTATTAACCTTTCTGAGGTAAGGGCTCTCCTGGATTCTATGTTGATATTAATCGCTTTCCGATAACCGGCCTGGGTAGAGAGTTGTAAAATTTAGTTATCAAATTACTACTTGGTGTTGATATTATGCTTGTATCGTCAAGGCTGGGATTTCTCTATTTCCATATGTTTGATGGGAGATAATTTCACTTTACTGACGACAGTCATTTATCAGAGTAAATTTAATAGATATTTGGGTGCCGTAGTTGTTGCTAAAAAGAGCACTTTTAACATAAAGGAGCAATTCAGGTGTAGATCTAAGTTACTGTCGTGTTATCCACAGATGAGTGATGTTTTTGAGTTGTCACCATATTATTACCCGTCCGTACAATTTCAATTTTAGGTAGTTCCCATTTTTTAAGATATTAACCAGCAATGAGATGGTGGTGTCTCCACATCTTTTAAATGAGTAAAATCCACATGAATATGTAGATGGTTACTTGTATAGATTGGTAACATTTAATAGGATGCTCATATTACTTCGATTCAGGGTATTGAGTAGTACCTAGGAGAAATGTTTCATTTAAAAATACCTAGTCTGATTAGAACACGTATAACAGGAAATTGGTTTCCCGTGGGTATACTAATGTGATCGGCCTGTGGGTTGTTGAGTAGTGTCGGTGGAACCATCCGTTCGCTATTAACTAAACATATTTAGTCGTGGATAACCATATTAAATACACATTCGAAGGGTCAAGATATTGGGCACCTCATATACATAGCCGAGAATAGTTGATAATCGATCGAGGCACATCTGTACTTTGTAATTGAGACTGACGGGATTTATACTAATAAGGTTGGATTCACTGCACACTGATCTGTGTAGGGTTCACAGAAGAGAAAGTCCAATTCACTCTTACAAACAGCTCAAGGCGCTAGAAGGGATGGAGGAAATGCAGGATACTTTGCTAGGTACAATTCCTCTAAGTTTGAAACGTATACACATTGATGTCAGGGGGGAAGGAAAGAGATCTGTTTAACACCCATTCCTTAATTAATAGACAAACACTAGTTAACAGGTTGCACTTGTGTTTATGTAAAATATAGTCGTTCAATTCAGTATTATTAAAGGGCGAACACATCAATGCCACACCTTTTTCTTGTAATGGTCCCTTTCCTAACCTTCTTTAGTAGGTTTTTACTGGATGAACCTATTGCGAGCCTTGACCGAGTCATCTTACGTCGTATTTATCGTATAACATCATCTAACATTTCATCAAAGCATCGAGGCTAGATACGACTGTTTCACAGGATGTTCGAGGATCGACATCCTCCCATGATAACCTGGAACGTATTATACCCCCTGTCCCTAGGCTGCCTTTTTAGCGAAGGATTTGCCTCCTGATTTAAACAACGAGGGATAGCTGCGTCCCTGAACAAACGAGCAAAAAATCCACTAAACCGTAATAACCCTCTTGCATTCTTGAACCCCTGACGACTCGTTCTTCTTTCCATATATTATTATTATTTACGGCCTTCCTCTAATGTGTACTTTACACACTGCTGTCCAAGTCGTGAATGGGTATGGATTACCTTCTACATCTCTTTTATAAATACGAAATCGAACTCAGTTTGGTCTTACTCAGGGGTAAGTAGGGACATTAGGAAAACTTATAACTCTTTTTACCTTTAGGAAAATGAACTACTCCTTAACAAAGAATGCTTTGTATTCCCCTACGTACTGATGGTCTATAATATCTGTATAAACATATGGACCATAACCAGGAAATCTTGTTTAAAAAGCATCTGGAAACGGCACCTGCATTACAATGAGAGTGTGAGAGAACTCTCGATATCATTTATTGTGACATACTCTTCCAATCGTTGGTAATAGTAGTAACAAGCATTAGATCCTGTTAGAGTTATGGGTTTATATTATTATCTCAATTTGTTTTCATTAGGGCGTAGTAAATGACAATTATCGAAACCGAATACTTGTAAAGGACTGATCATAATAAAAGCTCATATCTTCAGGTCACATGAGCTTGAGATTTAAGGTGATTAACACGTTATCTCGTTGTCGGATTTATTAACAAGAAACACTAAATTCATATACAATAACCTGACTTGCCTTTCAAATTGTTTGTTTAAATCTATGAACACACATCGGTAACCGATTTATAGAGACCTATATTTATAAATAAATATCTTTCAAAAGAAATATTTCTTTTTTTTGCCTCGTTTGATGACTGATATATTAGCGTTAATTTTTAATACATTTTTTAACATTATCAACATTCTATAATATCGAAAACGCCAAATATGATTCAGGCCTATTCTCTATATCGCATCCAGTAATCATTTCACTTATCCTGCTTCATACATTTCTCTTTCGAGCTTTAAAGGGTTCAATAACTCTGTAGTAATAGTCTGATATTTTTATTAGCAGGCATGTAAGATCCATAGAAGCCGATTGAGGGCAGGCGTTAATAAAAGTGATCTTCACTCTCCCAGTTCACAAAGTAAACTGAATCAATTTTTAAATTTAATAAAGTATGAAATTTATATAAATCTGTTAAAAGAAATGTATTGAATGTTGACAAGATTACTGTCCTATTTTTAACCTTTCCCTTTTAATCCTACACTATTTTTTCTATTTTATACTCATGGCTCTTAGGATCAAATTGTATTTGATTTTCTGTATTTCTTGTTTGTAGAATCCTCCTTTTATTTTTTCCTCCGGCTTCTCCCTCAAGATAGTATAATTTTAACATGTCCTCTAGGAGAATTCTCTGGATAGTATCTACTTAAAACACCTCTCTCGACACATCCGGCTTTCATACCTTATTCTGAAATTTTTCAATCAGTTCTGGATACTCTTTCATAGTCTCCTACTTTAAATACCTGTGTTATCTTTATTTTTCCCTTTGGATCGATAGGTACAAAGGGTTTTGTCTTTACTCATCTCTATGGGGGTTAATTCTTAAGTGTTGCTAATGATGAGACGCGATTATAAGAGTAAGCCAAGTCCTGTAGTAAATAACATCTATGAATGTAAAAAGTATTCAGAAATATTTGAAATACCTATAGCATTCTTTCTTTTTATAGTTTCTTTTGTACTTCTTTTCAACTATTGCGGCTTTATTACCTGAAAATGTGTTGTAATACCCGCTATATCATACTCAGTAACTATTTCTTGAAACTCCTTACCTAAAATATCCTGTACCCTTATCTGTCCCCATATTTTTTTTTGAAGAAACTAATTGCATGATTCTAAAGGCAATAAATTTTTGGTTTGACTTTGAAATTTTTTTTATGAGATTCTAAATATATTTTTCTTTGGCTTTGAAGAAATTTTCCTTTGTATTTGAATATGAGATTCTAAATAGATATATATATAGATTAAAAAGTAGATTTAAATAATTATTTAGGATATCGGTCAAATCTAATTGCCATACGCTATCTAAATGATGGGACAAAGTTTCTCTGGTAGGAAATTTTTTTTTGTAAAGGTTTATCGAAGTGTGATAATTTTATCAACAAGATTCTATAAAATATTTTTTCCAATTCTTCTCTTTTTTATTAGTTTGAGGAAACTTTGAAGCAAACCTGGTGAAACCTCCATAACTGTATGGCTGTTTCGCATCAAAGTAATATTTATCGACCTGCTTACCTTAAGCCTACTACTATTGATTCTCACAATGAGCAATTACCTAATTGTAAAGAAATTTTCCTGTGTCTTTCGGAAAGTTATTAATATATTACAATCAGGTGTATATATGACAAGTTATTTATTTTTTAGATTTACAAAAATAATATTAACTATTTAAAATTACTAGTACCATTCCAATAATGCAAGTGTATACATGAAAGATAACATAAGAATATATATATCATAATTGTTATAAATTACAAATAATACAAACATATAAAAACAATCATAATAAATAATCAAATGCTAATCCATTTTGATACTTTGTGTGGATTTTTTCTTATTCGACTCGTTCTTGATCGCAATGTACCTCTACTTATCACCTTTAAATCTAGTCTCGAGAATGCGAAAGAGTGTACCTATGCAGGACTTAAGCATATCAGGTCTAGGGGTCGATTTGAGATATATTTTAATCTAAAATCTGCTAATCTTTTGAGTTTTAATTTCCATGATTAAACTAATCTTGGAAAATTTAAATAGTCTGAAGTATTCTTTGATTTGATCCTTGTTCCATCCTGTCACGTGAGGAGCCTTCTTTCACATTCACGGGTAGAGATCAAGATATCAGTCAAACGATACATATTCGAACCAGCTAGGAACTTCTCCATCAATAAATGATTGTTGAACCGAGTATCATTAGCCCATGTAATCTGATCTTTATTAATAAAATATTAATATAGAGCCTAATACTCGATTATTCTTTAACTTCACCTCACATGTGTAAAAGTATATACTGTTCCACTTGAGTATATGTTAAAATTAGCTATCTCTTTTCACCATATGCTTAGTATCTGCTACTAGAGCTGATTGTATCTTTCTCCTTGGATAGTCGAATTTAATAAAACTTTATTATAACCTTGTCTAATTTTTGTATAGCATTTTTGATATAGGATTCTTTTTTCATGAATGTTTACATTGGAGTTTAAATATTGGTTGCAAAAGAGTTCTCATAAATTAATTTATCTGGTTCATATACGTTGAAGGATCTATAAGTAAAACTTCAAAAGGCCTGTAGCTGTTGAATCTATAATGGTGATAATATAGGATTTATAATTCCGATCTGATGCTGGAACTGAATGTCAATGATTTGATATTGTTCGCATCTGTGTAGTTTGATTTGTATTGTTGTTGTTGATTTGAGCTGTTGGTGTGGCTAGTTGTTGTTAAGCTAGCTATTTGTTGTTTGATTGTTTGTTGGTTGTTGTTGTTGTTGTTGTTAAATAGTTGTTGTTTGTTGTATTGTTGTAGAGGTAATAGGTACTTCCTGTGGTTATAATTTCCTAAACTTCTCATAATTCATATGTAGGGTTAAAACGCTACCTATGGCATCTTCATCATTGAGCATAAATGCCACTTGGTTATCATAAAGGAGCATATATAAACGGAAAAGAAGTAAAGGATGGGTGAGGTGGAGAGATATATGAACACACCACCCTAACCTTTTCATGTAATAATAGCTTCTTTTTTAATTTTTTTTAAGCACTTTTCTTAACTTAATTACTATATATGGATATACGTATATAGTATATTATAGGTATAGTAT
>JABUQX010067966.1:0-25000 GCA_015478945.1 Trachelipus rathkii
CAGATGACTGGACTCAGTGAGGGATACAGATTGTTTGAAAACTTCTGAACTTTGTAGCTCACTTCATTTCCACCTTCAATCGTGTCTTACTCATTAACACCAACACTAACTATTGTATTTATTATTTTATTATCAATGTTTTATTATTTCTATTATTTATTATTCTTTATTATTATTATTATTATTATTATTATTATTATTGTGTGTGGGAGAAGATGAATCTTGCCTCATGGAGCAGAACCTTTGCTTCCTGTTCACATCATATACAGTGGGCATGTTTCAAAAATGCGTGGCGTGAAATTCTTGTTGCCAACTTATTTAAATGTTTCTGGATTAACTGATACCCCAAACATTCAAAAGAGTAAGTATGATTTATGTATTTTTGTGTACTTTATGTATTTTTACTAGAATTTATAAATATGATTATATGACTATCTATATATGTAATAATAATAATAATGTAATATAATAATAATAATAATAATATAATAATATATATATATATATGTGCTAAATATATATAAATGTATTGTATATGTAATAATAATATATATGTAATAATCAATTTACCATTCACAAGAATCGCTTTAACATAATAATAACCTTCTTTGTCTTTAACCTTAAGGAAAATATCACCTTAATTCTTTCAATAATAAATATATTTTTCTCAGGAGAGGCTACATCATTCTTCAGGCAATCGAATTTGTGGGATGACTTCTAATCTCTATTTTACAGTTACACAAATATACCACAATTATTAGTTTTGAAGGATTTTTTTGTGGTATCGCTGGAATCTCAAATATGAATGTATACCTCTTGGGGTATTTCGTTTTTCGATTTTTCGGCCAGGAAGAGTTTATAAACTCTCCTGACAAGACCTTTACTATTAGATCAAAGGAATGCCATGAAAGATCTTTTGTGCGTAGGGCCATTTGGGAAGGATCTGGTGTTTTGTGTTTGAAGGCTCATGGTGTTCAGCTTGTGCATGTTAAGGGTGCCGATCGTGTGGTTTTGCGTATAATGTTCAATTTCAGCTCTTCTCTAAGTCCTCACTGTTAGACGACATCAAAAGTTATATATCCTATTTGTGTCCCAATTAAAATCTTTATTTAATATGCTGTGATCAAATTTTTATCAATTTTTGCTGCTGACCTAATATCTAATAAATTTTAACGGATGCTGTAACAAACCCTTCGCGCGCCTAAATATGGGGTTATCCAGTAACGTTTTCTGACTGATTAGATTTGCTCAGGATTTTTACCAAATTCCAAGTTGATTTATGACCACAAACCACTAAATAGTTATATTTGTCTCCTCCTGATTGCCCTCTGGAGCTTTTTGGTGATATGACTTTCTGATATACCTTTTTTCATTTGACCTCTTGGCTCCTAACTGAGACTGAGTGAGTATTTGAAACTTAGAATCTCAGACATTCTGGTCACTGTAGTGAGAAGTAGATAGCTTCTCGTTGGTAGATATGAGAAAACAAAGTTCTGTTTACTCACCTTTGTTATCTTCCGGTGGATGGTCACTCACTCGCATTCATATCCACATCAGACTAATTGAAATACCTTTGAATGAATATTTACTTCATAGCAGATATTAAGAAAAAGAGCCTTGGAACCATTCTTGACCAATTACATAGAAAGAATAACCCTGAAATCAATCAATTCTGGTGACTTCCCTCTTAACATTCAGTAAATCTTTTCTTCCCCAAAATGATCAAGTTGGTTTATTGAGGTGCTCTGTGTGCCTGCAAAATGCTGTTTTATTTGTTGTTTTCACGAGCACCATTATTATCATATTCATTATGTGTAGAAATACAGCATTCCTTGCAATACTTGTTATATTAAAATGATCAGGTTGTAGCTGCTCTTGATTTCATATTGTATGCACTAATTTGTAACAGCTGTATCTCTACGATCATTGGCCATTGGACACGTGCTTTTTTAAGCCTTTTACACCCTTAAACATTGTATAATATTTTATTTCTATAAATAGCTTAAACATTATATAATTTTTTATCTTATTATTATTATCTATAGCTTTTTTTAATGTTACTTTGTTTTATTCTTTTTAGGATTGCTTGGGTATTGTGTACACTGTTTATATGGAGGGTCATGGAATCAGTATGGAAACTTTGATTGGTAACATGGTTGGCTATGTACAAGTTCCTCATCCAGGTGGACCACAGGTATGAGTAAATAATGGTGGTAGTTATCACCTTTACTATTTCAATTTTGTTGTTATACTTGATTTTAAATCTTACTGACTTTTACAACACATCAAAGTGGTGTTGGTTTCTGTCTCAGTAACTTGAGCCATGTGTTAGCCAAACTACAAATTTTTGGCCATTTGCTTAGTTTAAATGAAAATTCAATCTTCCCAACTGAAACTTCCCCCCCCCCCCGATATATCTACCATATCCAGATAAAAATTTGAAACAGACTAATAGACGCCTTTAAAGAATCGATACCCTAACCACTCATTTGCGAGACGAAAGTGAAATCAACGGTGCTAATCATTCACTTTAATATTATTTATATTATGACTAATGTACTTATTTTCTTCTCTTCCTTCAGGTACGATTTAGTATTGGAGCTGGTGATAGACAAGCCCTTCAACCGCCTGCGTCTGCTACAATTCCTGTTACCCACTCTGCTGTTTATAATATATTTAGTCAATTAGGTTAGTTTACCTAATTAATGATTGTGTTTTTTCTTTCTTTATCCTCCCTACACCAGGAAGACAGGTAGGAAGGATTTTTATTGTTTTATGTTTCTAATTTCTTGTAAGCATGATGAAGGTACTGTGGCTGCTCATGCCTGGACATACATATTGAAAAAGAAGGTCCCATTTATTGCCTTAGAACCTTCTTACCATATTTCTACTTGACAATATCTACATAAGGAAAATTGATATTTCAGGAAAAAAATTGGGTGCTTGAAAAGTAATAATTTAGAAAGTGGCAAAATAATTTTTTCAAATTAAAACTAAAATTTTGTAGTTAGATTTGATTCAGATATATTGCTAGAAGGAACAGACTTTCTAAAAGTATCAACTTACTTTCGTAGCAGCATCACCTTCACTTAATTTGTGAAGCATTTCTTTTTGGTTCTGTCATTTTATATTTCATTTCATTTTTCGCCTTTTTCAAGTAATTTTAACTGTACTATTGAGTAATAACTGGATACGTATCTATATAAATATCTTTATATATATATACATCTGGTTACCAGCATGTATGTAACTAATAACTTTATTAACAAGGAGTTCAACGATACCAAATCACCACCACCACCATATATTTTATATATGTGTAGTAATATATGTAATATATATATGTGTGTACAATATAATGACTAACATATTGTTTGTGCCTGTAGCCAGTAATACATGCCACTTTAGTATATACATTATATACCACCCTTACTATATTTACAACAATATGTAAAGATATATCTCTAGTAATGACAGACAGTATCCTTAGTCTTTGAACATTCAATATATATATATATATGCTGCTCTTATATTAGTAATCCTATAACAATATATATGTGTGTGTATGTAATATATGCGTATATATATATGATTTTTTTTCTCTCTTATGTATTCTAAATGTTCTCCACATTTTTTTCTGCCCCTTATACTGAACACCAGATATTGTTTTCCTTAGTGATCCATATTGATCGCCTCACTGACGCTTTACAGGGCGCTTTATGGTACTCTCTTTACCCTTTTAGGTAAGTAAACCACCACGCCCTTTGACTTCGCCACTTTGAACAGCGAGGTAATGTGTTTGTTAATAAAATTAACACAATTGGTAACGATCATGTGTCATATTTGCTATATCACTTTACCTATTTTAATTTATTAAGTATTGTACTCTAATTGTTTTTATAATAATTTTCACAGGTATTCTCATGTTTACATTCCAATTCTTCCATCATTCCTAGTAGAAATCTTGTCATCCCCCACTCCCTATATTATGGGGGTTCATTCGTCCCTTCAGGAGGATATTACTGAGCTGGTAAGGATATATTTATTATTATTATTATTATTATTATTATTATTATTATTATTATTATTATTATTATTATTAATGCATATGTGCTTATAAGATATTTACAATTGTGGTTATTTGTACTAAAGATGTATGGAACACTTATGTTATCATGTAAGAAAAGAAACTAATAAATTCCAAGGTTACCATTTAAAGATTAAAACCTATATTATCATCTATGGATAAAACCATATATTATCATCTAAGGACAAAACCCCAAGTGTAATATAAAAATTAAACCCTATATTGTCATGTAAGGATAAAAATCCTAATATGAATTATCATCTAAGGAATAAAACCTACCCTGTCACTAAAGATTTTAAACCTAAAAGTCGATGAGAAGCTGAAATAGGATGATTGACTTTGTTTGCATTACATTCGTTTGATTTTTTCTCATTATCTGCTGCTTAGTTAATCGTATTTATGTATTAACTTGAAATTCAGTTTTTAATCTTAAGATTTATTTTCCATATTCAAGCTACCTAGTATATTCTCTTTTCAGATGGAAAAATATTATATTATACATTGGACTAACATTAAACGATTTGATACTTTGTAGCTCTGTATATATTGAAGGATTATGATATAACATTTAAAAGGGTTGGCCAGATTAGAGTTTTCTAAAGTCTTCACACAAGTACGGATTTGCAGAGAGCCTCTATATGATTAGCCTGTGTTGATGCTTGTTTAAATCTCACGTATGTGGTCTCCCAAGCATGAGTCGCATAGATTTATTGCCAGAGTTTGTCATTAAATTTCAAAAAGTATTTTAAGTATAAAATTTATAAACATTGATTTATAATTAATGTATTTAAAATTTAATTACTTGTTAATTCGTGTATATCTGGTTCATTAAATACAGGTTTTTGGTTATATGCCGTCAATTTTTATAGCTAAATTTCAATATAAAACATATTGATATTATTATTAATAAATTAATTTATAAAATTTTGGAAGTAGCTCAATAATCTACTATAAGTGACTGTAGTTGTATTGAATTTGAAACTTTTTGTTAAATGCAGAGGGAGTATCTTTGTATGTTTTATAACTTTTTGAGAATAGTGAATTTCCCTCTGGAAAACCATACTTTCAAATAATTTTGGGTTCAGTATTGTTGGTTTTAATTTAGGATGGCTGTTTCCCCCCTCCTGCTATAGCAGTGTAACTCTTCTATTAGACCTATGTTGTTTTGAGAGTGTACTTTTTCAAATCTTATAGAAAAAAAAACTATGATATTTTAAGCTTTAAAATTTTTATACTGTTATGAAAAGAAGAGAACCAGGACTGCAGATCTGAAGCCATAAATAAAGTCACAAGGTCTTGGAAAGAACAAAAAACTGTAAATTAATTCTTTTTATTATAAAACATTTTCTATATTTGTAATTGTAAGTGAGAATTAATGGGGCTGGAGTCAAATAATTTTAAAAAATGTTGATGGCGGTAAAATAATTTACTGTCTCTGCAAAACTGCAAACAACAATAACTTTGTTTTAAAGGACTTATGAGTAAATTGTTTATTACATCTTATAAATTTTATATTTAAATATTTTATTTTATAGTACTGATCAAATTGTTATTGGTTAAACAATTACTTAATTTCTTAAGCATTAGAATTTTACAATAAAATTGCTCGTATATGTACGTGTTTTATATATATACTGTATATATATATATATATATATATATATATATGATTATATATATATATAGTATATATATATATATATATATATATATATATATATATATCAACAATAACAACAACTTTATTTCTATATATATTATATATATATATATATATAGATGGATGTGATTGTTGCTGACTTAGACGGTGGTTCTATTCATGTGCCAGCAAGTCTCACTCTCTCTCTACTGCCAGAACCTTACTGGACAAACTGCCATAATGCCCTCTCAATGGTAAGGTTACAGAGTTTTATTTTAAATATGGAAGGGAAAAATAAATTACAGTTTGTGCAATTTATAATTTGATTGATTTAAATATGGTAAATAATTTAAAGCTAAGTTGTCATTTAAGAATAAAGTACTAGGTTGTGCCATTTAAGAATTAAATGTCTGTGGATGTCAGAAGTGTGACAAACCATGCATACTAAAATGGGATACTTTAATATTTTTTATTTTTATAGTTTAAAAAGAAAAGAAAAAAAAACTTACAAAGAAAACTTATTCATTAGATCTGTCATTTTTATAGGCGTTTTCTATATAATGTTGATGTAATGTTACTTTCAGATTCTTCATCCGGAGCTCATGGTGACAGATAACGCATTCACATCAAGCAATCCCCCCAAACCATCCTTCATTTTGATACAAGATAAGGAAATACGAACTGTATTTATGAGGATGTTTGCAGAGCTTTTGCAAGGCTATAGATCTTGTCTTACTATCATTCGCATTCATACCAAACCAGTTATCACTTTTCATAAGGTGATTAGACCAAAGGACTGTCTTTTATAGTTTTTTTTGTTGTTATAAATGTTTCTTTTAGTGGATTTAAGAGGGCTGTCTTTGTGTACCATCACTTGCTATTGCAAGTAAATAAGAATTCATTTAAAAACATTTTTTATTATATTGCAGGCATCTTTTCTTGGTCAGCATTGTTTGGGAGATAACGATTTTCTCGTGAAGCTCCTCGACTGCATGTTTTTCAATAGGTTTGTATCAGAGAGGGGACCTCCCTGGAGGGCGTGCGACATTTGGGACGAATTATATGCCTCTATCTTGGAGCAGATCAGACAAGAACAGCAAGATCCAAGGCTGTTAATTCCTCATATTCAGGTTTGTAGATTTAATAAGGGAAATCTTAACTGTAAATATAAGTGTTAACAGATTTTTTTGCTGTAAAGTTTCTAAAATTATTTAAAGTAATGAAAATATTACAGGGAAAATTGTTTTAGAAAGAAAATATTTTTCGTTAGATTTTTTATTATCATATTGTAACATCAGTTATAGGTTTATATAAATGTGATTCAGAGTTGAAGGAGATATAAAGGCGTGAGAGAGCAATATTTGAAGTGGGATACAATTGGGGATTCTAAGAGGGTTTGAATGAAGAAAAAAATATTTAAAAAAAAAATAATAATAATAAAATACTGGAGTGACATCAAGGGAAGTAAGAAGAGAAAGTTAGAAAATATTTTCGAAGTTTTGATTGAGTGTAGGATGGAAAATTTATGTAACCGAAGAGAGACTTCAGTGAAATATTTTGAAAATTTTATAGAATAACAATATGGAAAATTGCCATAGATTAATTATGGAAGTTCTCATTGGGATGTTATTTGAATACCTAAATATGAGTAGAATAGTATTTCTGTTTACTAATAAGAAAAGCTGATACAAATTATATGTTTAAGACTTTAAATGTATTATCATAATAGTTTTGCTATCTCTTACATTGATAGTGCAAATGTAGAAAGCAAATGAACTTTTTTTTTTTTTTTGCCTCTGAGTAAGTTATTAGATCAGAAATATTAAATACGTAGGGCAAGAGCTAGGATTCGTTTCTTCATCCGAATTCTAGGTAGTAATTACCTAGGGCAGTATCCCTTCTTGAATAGGGCTATGTGCTTGAGGTGCGAACTTTTAGCAAAAAAAACCCAAAAAAAACCCCTATTTTTGTGTGTTGCCATCATTGATTTTCATATTACTGTTTTAGTAAATTTTAATTTAATTTTTGATTAAATATTTTGAATTTAAAATTATTATTATTATTATTATTATTATTATTATTATTATTATTATTATTCCATACCATCCAAAAGGAAATAGCCCAACAACTTGTAACAAACGAATGTCCTAATCCGCAACCATTTGTAGCCAAGATCCCCAAACCCACAGAGGGATCCTTCACACGAATTCACCAACCTGTCTTTCCGGAAATTGATGGAGAGAAAGTCCAAGCCATCATAAATGAAGGGATGGCCAAGAGGGTCAAGTATGTTGTGTTTTTATATATATAATATATGTATAATATCTGTCAATAATATATAACCATAACCAACTTAATATGTATATGTAATATATCTCTATCTCACATCTACTATATCTACTACCTATCTGCTCATCTCTCTCTTTCTCTTTATATTAAAAGCTATATTTTTTTACTTTGTTATTTAGTTATTTTTTATTTTATTTTTATTTTGCAGAATACCGCAGAGGGTAGAGCAGTTGCGAAGTGTCCCACCTGGGCCACATATTTCTAGTGTACAAGCTGGCAGGGGGATCATGCCTAGCTCTGCAAGAAGACTAGAGGTGAGATTACTATTATTTTTATTAGTATTCTTTCTGTTTTTACTTACCTTCCTTTTTTGACTCCAGATTGTGGGTGAGTTGCCAACATACACCAGAAATAGGATAATTAAGTAGAAGAACATGATGTAAGTCAAAAGGAAACCCTCCTCTCATTCCCTTGAGTGCGAACCCGTCGCAGCCTTAAATTCACCCTAGGTTTTCACAGCACCGCGACAGAACCCCACTGTGGTATCTCGTCATTGTATGGTTTCATTCCCTGGGCTAAGCCCACAACCTTGCCCCTTCACAATCCCCCTTCCCCATTCACTCCTATTATATATCATTCTTCTTGCCTCTGCCAAACTCCCATTCCTTTCCTTTTGACACTCCTTTTACTTCCGATTCCCAGCACACACCTCTTTACAACCCCTTAACCAACCAACTATCATCCATCCTTTCCATATGACCAAACCATGTTAATACACTCTTGTTTATTCTTATTCACGTCTTTCTTCACACCACACAATTCCCTAACACCTTCATTCCTCACTTTATCAATTCTCATACCTAATACACCTCTTAGATTATCCATCTTAACAGACTGCACTTTAGATCTACATGTCTCTTATTCCACACCATAATTTCACTACTATACAAAATACCTTTATGCAGAACCTCAAAACTTAGTCTCTTTGCTTTCATCAAGGAATTAATTGCATCAGCCACCTTCCTACCATTCACAACTTTACTACTACAATCTGCATCATCCGTTCCCTTTTTATCATCCAGCATGTAGCTTAAATATTTAAATTCTGATACTTGTTCCAGTTTCTCACTATCCAACATGATTTCACATTGCGCACCCTCCTCAACACACCACCATGACCTTGCTCTTATCTTTATTTACTTTCAAACCCCTCTACCAAACCTCTCAAACTTTCTTCAGATTCGCCATACAAAGCAAAATCATCAGCGCACAATAAGCAGGACATCCTCCATTTTCTTCCATTCTCCTTCAGCATAACACCCTCCTCCTGTCACCTATACCTTTAATTCTTTCATCATCCCATCAATATTCAAATTAAATAACCTTGGAGACACTACAACTCCCTGCCTCATTCCACTACTAATATTAAACCATTCACTCTATACACCATTTATTCTTACACATGCTTCACTTTCAAAAATAAAATAAAAATAGTAGCAGTTATGGTAATAGTAGTAGTAGTTATTTTATTATATTAATAGGTGATGAAGAACTGTGTGAATTGCATCTTCGAGAATAAGATCAGTGATGCCCGTAAGACCTTCCCAGCAGTCCTTCGTGCCCTTAAGAGTAAAGCTGCTCGTCTCGCTCTATGTAGTGAGCTCGGAAATCACGTTTCCGGGAACAAGGCAGTCCTGGAACATCAACAGTTTGATCTCGTTATCAGACTTATGAATAGTGCCCTTCAGGTAGTACTGGTGGAAGAAAAATTTGAGTTAGTTACTTGGAAAATAAGTTGTAATTCAAATATCTTCATTAATTATTATTATTTGCAGAATGATTCAGCAATGGATGAACATGGTGTGGCTGCTGCTCTTTTACCGTTGTCAACCGCATTCTGTCGTAAATTATGTACTGGTGTTATACAGTTTGCTTATACTTGTATTCAGGTACGATCATTTTCCCTAACTATTATTTCTTTAATTCTTTTTTCATGTTCCTTTGTGTATTCAATGGCAAGGAGTCGCTTGTAAAGTCTTTTTAAAAGACTGTCATACCTCTTGAGACTTGTAACTTTTACTCTCATAACATTTCATGACTTCAATTCCTCACATTTAGGTATCAATTATTATTATTATTATTATTAGTGACCTTATATTATTAATTTGGCCAACTATATTAATGTAAGTTGTAAGGTATTTTATTATACCCGAATGGCTTTATCTCTACATTCATATCAGTTTGAGGTATCTGATTGTGGATAAAATCATGTAACCTCAAAAAATTGACATAATGTTGCAGGGGAGTAAGAGGGAGAGTTTTTGTTGTTTTTTTTATTATAATCTACATGTTTGACTGGATTAAGTGAAACTAACTAAAGTAATTCTTTTTGGGGGTATATAAATGAATTATTGTATATGGGAACATAGCATAGAATAAAATATTTTAGTTCCTTGTATGTAGTGTTTGTGTATCGTTAGAATATATATATATATATATATATATATATATATCTTATAATATATAATTATACAAATATATATATATATAGAAATCTCTTTAAATATATATATATATATATATATATATATATATATATATATATAATATATATATATATTTATATATATATATATAACTCTAATATATATATATATATTATAATAATATATATAATATATATATATATATATATATAATATATATATATATGTATAATATGTAATATATCTATATATATATATATGATATCATATATATTATATAATCTTTTAGGATCACAAAGTGTGGGAAAACCAACAGTTTTGGGAAGCTGCTTTCTACCAAGATGTTCAGAAGGAGATTAAGGGCCTTTATATGCCTTTCCATACATATTACAAAAGACATGGAAGGAATAGTGCCTCAGGATTGCCTGCAGAAGCCTTAGATGTAAGTTTTGTCTAGGGAGAGTTCTTAAGTATTTTTTTGGCTAATATATATATATATATATATATATATATATATATATATATATATATATAAATATATATATATATATATGTAACTATATATATATGTAATATATATATATGTATATATATATACTAATAGTATATATATATATATATATATATATATATATATATATATATATACAATATAAATAATAATATATAATAATATAGTAATATATATATATATAATATATATATATATATATATATATATATATATATATATATATATATATATATATGTAATGGCATAAATTACATAAACTCAACATATATATAATAAGCAATGCATCGGCTCTTCTGAAGAATAAGATGTCTTAATAATATATATATATATATATATATATATATATATATTTAAAATATAAAGCAAAATTGGTGTTTTATATTAGCATTATGTTTTCCAAAACTCTTAAAATCAAGGATCTTCCTGAAGAATCTATGTTCGCTTAAATTTGTGAATATTGCGGCAAATTATTATCTGAAAAACTAAGTTAACTAAATAAATTTTAGGATTGATAAAAAGGGAGTTATATAAAGATCCCAAATTAAAAAACTGAATTTTTCATAAGAACCTTTCCCACAGGAATAATATTCCATTCCAGTGTTTGAACAGACTTGAAAGAAGTTTGAAAGAATTCCCTAAAGAAACAATTTGGTAATATTTTAAGGGATTTCAATACATTGGGTTAGATTGTTAATACAGAGTTGATTTAAAGGGACCGTAAGAATCAATGGCCTTTGGTTGGTGTTCAGGAGATCAGCCACACCCAAAATTTTTATGAACTCTTCCCATTAAAACTTATTAATGTTATATTGGATATAAATTTTTTTAATTAAAATTCTGCTATGCAGTTGAGAGAAACTTTTAAAGTTTATGAAAAACTAATGAATCGTGTACAGATGGAGAGGTAAAGAAAATTTTAACATTGATGTAGATTGTAGTATGAAAGGAAACGCGGCAGGATGAAGAATTTGTTATTGATATGGGAAATGTTAATTTGTTAAATGAATGGGATATGTTTCATTTTTATCATAACATTTTTTATGTTGAAATATCGTTGTTTTCTTTTTTTATATAAATTTCTTGTTTCAGAACATGGACCAAAGCTGGCAGGACCGCAGGACCTCATCTTATTTAAATCCAACTGAACCTTCTGCTTTAGAAATTGCAGCTGAGCAAATGAGACTAGCCCCAACCGTTGACAAATGTAAGTGAAAATAATTTTTTTTTAGTAATTGAATGGATACCGTTGCAGCGTTTGCACACAACTGAAATAATTTTCCATGTTTTTGATGGTATTAATTCGTTAGTAAAATCTTATCTTGTCTGGAATCGAACCCCCGTTTAAATAATCGAATGTGAAGGGGATGAATGACGTTTGATAACAATAGGTATACCAAGAAACGTAGATGTGTTAATTAGGATTGGCAAGCATCGAGATTTTTGGCATCTCAATGCCACATCATTTTATTAGCACCGCAGGGGCTCTCTTTTGCATTCCTCACTGCTCACAACACCGTGACATTGAAAATGTGTTCCGCACTACAGCGCACCGCATAAGTGCGCGGTCAACCCTAGTGCTAACTGATTGGACCTTCTTTCAACAAGTTAATTGTTTGTAATACATGTGAACCCCTTTCCCAATAAATTTCATAAACTTTACTTACTCATTATCATCATGTCCCTTACTTCCCCGTAACTGGGTGGGAGGGTGCTCAAACATGCACCTGGAATCCGAGGCATGCATGAGCATATCTAGGGTATAAATAAGTAGTAGTGGGACCCAACCCCAGCTACCACTATAGATAGAAACTGTGGTGGAGGAAGAGGATTGAAAAATGATGGGAAAGAAAGAAGACTTAAATATTACGTATGTTACTAGGTCACATACTAGTGCTGGGGCCAGAGTGATGCACAAAATCCTCCTAGTATTGATTATTATCCCTTTTACGTCTTAAGTTGAAACACCAAGATCATAACACCATTACAAGAATCAATACCCCCACCTGAGGGGGTATTGATTCTTGTAATGGTGTTAACCTAGATCATAACACCATTACAATAGTCAATACCCCCTCAGGTGGGAGTATTGATTCTTGTAATGGTGTTATGATCTAGGTTAACAAGAATCAATATTCCTCAGGGGGTGGGTATTGATTCTTGTTAACCTAGATCATACCACCATAACAAGAATCATTACCCCTCACCTGAGGGGAACTTTACTCATTATTAACCTAGATCATAACATCATTATAAGAATCAATACCCCCCCTGAGGGGAACTTTACTCAATATAATTATTCATCAGATTCCCCTCTCTCCAGAACTGGGGTGTCGAGCGCTAAGCAATGCACCAGAAATGCAGGGCGTACGCCCAGAGCAGCAAGATAATAGTGGCAACGGGACTCCATACCAGAGTACCACTTCTCTTAGTCACCTTTTCGCAAAACGGTAGCTTTGTCTGAGAGTCTTTCTCCCTTTTGGGGATATTATTGTATTATTATTATTATTATTATTATTACGTAGTATTATTATTATTATTATTATCAACCTGAACAATGAAATAAATCCTCTGAAAGTGGACCACAAATCAGACTTGGGCCGACTATCCAAACCAGCACCACCAGCGTGTTCGCATTCGAGGTTTAATTTCCTGCCCCAGGTGAATGGGAAACTCAACATACACGGAAGGGTTTGATAAATGACCCTGCCTCGTATGAGAGCGGCAGACTCAACCTCCTGCGCCACGAGGCGTTATTATTATTATTATTATTATTATTATTATTATTATTATTATTATTATTATTATTATTTTAGGCAAGCTTCGTGAAATGGATGAACAAGAGGAATCAATGCTTTATTCTCAGGCCATACATTATGCCAATCGGATGGTGTATCTGACGGTGCCACTTCAGATTAATTGCAATATGCATAAAAAGACCTGCAGCGACCGAGATAATAACAGTATGAGTATTACTAATAGGTAAGAATGGTAGATTTAAACGGAACAAATGTTTTTATTATACCAATTTGTTTCTGCTTATGTACTTGAATCATTTTTATACACGTTATCTACCACTTACTTTTCTCATTCTTGTTGTTTTCTTGCTAATCGCTACATATGTATCGGATATTGTTGATGTAGCTATTTTTTCCTTCCCTGTTAAAATGATCGAAATAAGCTTTTTAGAGGTCGACTAATGCTGCAGCATGCTTTTCATTTGAATAAATTCAGATGAAAATTGCAAGTCAAAGCCTACACTTATTAATTGTGGTGTTCATCAGGATTTCTGTCTTATATCCTACTCTATTCGTACCTTTTTTCATTAATGAAATTTCAGATGCTCTTCGAAATCCTATCTATTCCTAGAGTCACGATTTGACCTTCCATTCCTCTACTCAATTCAAACCTGGCTAATCCTTTACATCTAGAGTTTGCCACTCGATTTGAATTTTTCATTCCTTTTGTTGATATGGAAATGGTTTCACAGTAGGGTCACTTACCTCGTCAAATTCAACTGTTTTGTATCTTCAATAAAATACAAATTCCAATTAATTTATTATAACATTGTTTTAATTAAATATTCACTCACCTATTATAAATATTATTTATCTTAGTTACGGTCACTTATCATCTTTTAGATGCGGGCCAATCCAACAGTGGTTTGTAAACGGGAGGGCTGATTAAAGAATTGGGAATAGTTTTCAGATTACAAAGCTTCTTTATTATGAATACAAGAGAGGCGATATAAGATCTTATTCACTTAAACACTCAATGGAGACAATATGAAGCCACGAGAAAACAGTAACTATTACTCCTAGAGACACACATTGCGTACTTAGAGCTATCTTCATAAAAAATATGGTTGATTTAGGTGAACCTTATCAGAGGTATCATATCAGGCACAGAGTAATGCGCGAGAGCAAAAGTAACATTTTAATGTACACAGTTCGTACAATAAAAAAAACTTTTTAAAGAGTAAATGATAAAAAGTTTCCACACTAATTTTATACACGAGAGAAATTTTGAATTCCTTACAAAATTTATTAACGATAAATAACCCCCCGACTTCTCTCTCAGCTAAAATACAAAAAAGGTGCAATCTAGAACCAATTTATTTATATTTATAGTTATGTTTAACAATATTTTTTTAATTTATCTTCTCAAAAGAATGGCGTAATAATTTATCGAGTATATATAGCAAGTAAGGAGGACAACGAAACTACATTAGAGAGCAAACAAAAACCCAAAGGAACTAAAGCACTCTCCCTAAAATTACATATAGGGGACAAATAAATATACAAATACATCATTTTTCTATGTAGTCCCCTTAATATTAAAATTGTTTCATTGATAATTTCACAGATCTTAATTCTGAAAAAAAAAAAGTAATGTGCCAAAATTGTATAATAATAAGTCATTTTTATGGCTACTCGACAACGAGAATAAAGTGCGGCAATATTACTGTACTCCATTTTTAGAGTATTGTAACTTTCTCGTTTTTTAGGATAATAAGACAATGTTCTCGGGCACTCTCATGTGGCATCTAGACATATTTCTTGAATGGAAACCACACTCTAATCCCTGCTACCTTCTAGAATTTGATCAATCGGTAGCTGGGGGCTTTCCCAACATCTGTGGTTCTATGAAATCGACGGTCGGCGCCTTCTATCATGAAGCTTCTACGCACTGTCGATAAGAGAGACAGCAGAGAAGCTCGGACTCAGATTATTGGTCTTATACAGAATCATATCAAAATCAGAGCGTTATGCATAACAGGCGTATTTCCAGCTTATCGTATACATAGGACGCTGCTATGGTGACACTTGATATAAGTACTCATGCCGACTTCACCTCCTTAACCATAAATGGAAATATCCAGACCTAAAAGGCATCACTAACAATATAGGATTTCTCAAGCAATTCAACTATTATTTCGAAAGTGTGTCCGTAAATAAAAGCTTTTATCATATTACGCATTACCATGTTCTCACTACCCTTCCCCAAATATCTGAGTATATATTGGTTATCGAGTATATAATCCATACTATATCCGCTTATTTATTCTCGAATATATGTTAAAGGCAATATATATAAATTTAATAATAGGGATATTTTGGGACCTATATATATACTAATATATATAATATATACGAGAGGCTATATATGATTTGTAGTTGGTAGTATTATATTCTTATGATACCAATATGAGTATTACGTATATAATTGTGCACAATATATATTATTAGTTGGTAAATAAGTAGCGTAGACGTAGCTGGGAGAGACATGGAGTGGATATCTAATATTAAATGGGTGAATATGTATATAACATATGTATTATTTGTAGTATATTATATAATATAATGTGATAAATTATATATATAAGAGGTTCATCCTTGAGAGTGTGATCAGGGAAAGGGCATAACCCAGGTGATATCATTAAAATGGAGTAAACGATTAGAGAGACTATAGTATCTGTAATATATATAACGAGTAGTTACTAACTTTACAATACTAGGATGAGAGGACTGTATTCCGGATACTTAAGAGTAATTGAAGTGATGATATATATATACCCAGCGACTCACATCTGGCTTTTATTTCTTAATTTTTTTGTTCCGGGAATTAAATGAACTTCAGTTATGATACATTGTCTGCTATAGAGAGACATATATACACACATGAGGTTATATGTTCTCCGATTGCTGGGGACGCAGTTACTTCAGAGAAGAAACACATTGGAGGCCTATGCTGTAGTCACCAGTGTGTCATTGGAGGGAGACAGTATATATCGGTTACTGCTCCAAGACGTCTACAAACAGACCGAAGAATGGCTCTATCTCCTCCTTGATGGTTTCCTTGAGTTCAGTGGTGGTCCTGGGTCTCCCTGCGCACACTCGGTCCTTGAAATAGCCCCAAAGAAAGAAATCTGGGGGACTAAGGTCTGGTCTTTGAGGTGCCTACTCAAAATCAGTCTTGAGACTGATCACACGGCCTCCAAAGTTCTCTTTCAGCAAATCTCGGGATAGGTTTGAGGTATAAGGCGCTTGCTCCATCTTACTAAAATCAGAAGTTTCTCATAAGCGACAGATAGAGGGTCTGTTGCTTACTCTTGAAGGCTCTGAGGACCTCAACATACCTTTCTTTGGTGACTGACACTGTCGCGCCAGATTACTCGAAGAAGTATGGTCCGATGATGTCTCTGGCAGAGATTGCAACCCAAAATGTACACTAACGGGAGCATAGGGGTTTGGTGGCTACTTCATTGGGTTTGGAGGTCCCCCAGAAGACATTTGTATTTGAGTTCACCTCTCCTTCAAGATGGAAGTGGGCTTCATCTGAGGTCCAAAGGAAGTTAAGGAAATCTAGATTCTCCTGGATCTTCTCCAGTAACTTGACTGCCATAGAGTTTCTCCGCTGTTTGTCTAAGGCTGTAAGGGTCAGATTCGTCTGTATTCGGTATGGCTAAGCCCTTATATCGTTTACTAGTACTCTCCTGCAAGTCTCACGGGATATACCGAGGGACTGATTTCGCTTGCGCAACAGCACGAGCGCGAAAGTAACTAGTAGCTCCTCTTCACGCTCTCCGCACCCGCTCGCGTCTGTATATCTCTTCCTGGGAGTCCTGAGTAGCGAGCGCGAGCGAGAGATCAGGTTCTCCAGCGGGTGTCTCTATACTTCTCAAAGTTTGTGACCCATTTCTGAGAATTCTCCGTGCTTTTGGAGAGGAGCCTTCTCATATTTGAACTGATGTAGGAAAGTCCCTGTGGATTTTCTTGAACGAGCTTGACCTTTGGTACAATGTTTGACGCCAGTATAGTTCTTTGCTGTCAAGGACTGTACACAGGTACTAAGCGATGTTGTGTTTCACAGACTTGCTTCGCCTTAATCCTGCCATAATATAGGTGATTTGTGGAAAGAATGTAGGAAATATTAACAAAAATTGTGACCCCACGCATGGTCACGTACGGGCTCTCCTCACATGCTTCACGTTATAGGAGGCACAAAGTACACGTGTTAAACCTTCATCAGAGATGACAACCAGTATATAGCGTTAGTACGGTTAGTAATCACACGAACATACTATAGTAGTTAACGGAGAGCGATAACGGTATTGACCGATGAGGGTATAGTCCCACTATATATAGTATATATATATATATAGATGGATCTATAGATTGAGTTAGTCTAAAGCACGCAATCAATAGATAAATGATTATAACTGTAAATATATACACACATATTTGTATAGCGTCTATGTTCAGATATTATATATGTTACAGTACTATAAGTATAGGTGCGTGTATATATTATATATTATATATATATATATTATATATATATATATATATATACTATTATATATATATATATATATATATATACTTATATATACAGAATATTGTATAAATATATGTATATGTATCTATATATATATTTATATATATTATATTATATATATATATATATATATATATATATATAATAGTATTAGTATTAGTGATAGAGAATTGTATACCAAAATATATATATTATATATAGAGAGAGAGAGAGGGAGATACTTAAATAAGAGTATGTGATTGTTGGAGAAAGTCCAGAAATCAAAATCTCGGAATGTGGAAGCGAGAAAATCTATTGATTTCCAGCGCTTAAGCTGCGCATCCCTCAACACAAGTATCCACAATACGACAACCTCACATATTAATATAATATATATTTATATATAATATATATAGTGTTATATATGGAGAAGGTAGTTATATTATAATATATATATATATTATAAACATGCTTTTATATAATATATCTAATATATATATATATATATACTATGAGCTATTCATTTTTTACAGCGAGTTTTAGAGTCCCCATGGGTTTAAAGAGTGTTTGGTCGGGTGGACACTCTTTATGTTCCTGTGCTTGAGTGACTAATATATTATATATATATATATATATATACATATATATTATATATAGATCTAATATATATAGCTGATATATACTATATTATATATATATATATATATATATATATATATATATATCCTCCGGTGGACAAAGGCCAGAGGTCTACCAAATTCTACTGAAGTTGGGGAGAAAGAAAATCTAAGGTGAAATGAAAGGCCGACATGCCCTGATACACGGGGTTGATTCATATTAAGTTGGAAAAATAGATGAAGGAAGTGTGTGTGTGTGTTCCAGACTTTACCAGTGGAGTGCTTGAAAGATTGAGCATAACGGTTAATTCTGGGGTAAGAGTGTTGGAGAGAGAGAAAGGATTGAGACTGTGTAGAAAGGAGAGTCTCGCGAGCTCTCATCAAAGGAGGAGATACTCCACTAGAGAGTTTAGAAGAGCTTCGTCATAGTATAAGGAGAGTGATGCTAGAAACGGCTAGAAAGAGATTGGAGAGAGTTAGAAAGAGTTAGTAAGAGTTAGAGAGTTAGCAATTCGAAAAACCCTAGACTCTGCTCTGTGTGTGTGTGTGTGTGTAGGTGTATGGGTGTGTGTGTATGTGTGTGTGAGTGTGTAGAACAGTGTGTGTGGGAACTACCTCAGATATCTAATTATTATTATTATTATTATTATTATTATTATTATTATTATTATTATTATTATTATTATTATTATTATTATTATTATTATTATTATAATAATTATTATTATTATTATTAGAGTCTAGTAGAAGTCTCCAAAATTTTTGAAATGATTGATTAATCTCTATCCAACTGGTCTTCCTCAAGACAATTAAGTATCGCTTCTTGCTGAAGAGATCCATTGGATCCGTTGGATCTCATGTCATATACTGTCCATTAGAGTGGCTCTTATTTTCGAGATTTGAATTTTCTTCGCACTAAACCCGTTTGGTTTCCTTTTATGAGAAAACATCTATGTAAAATTTCAGCTCAATTGGATAAAGGGAAGGGGTGCCCCTGGGACCTTGAAAGTCGGAAAAATAAAAATGTCACAGGAAAAAATTACTTTTATTTCTTTATCTATTTCAATATTAATTAAATCCAGAAATATATTGTACCAAAGCTGTAAATCTATTAAACGTGGACAATTGCACATATTATCATCTGCCATTTTTCTCCTACGACTAACACTTTTAGGGAAAAATGTGAATATCGCTTATTTACACTAAAAAGTTTGAAGTTGAAATAAAGTCTTTTTTATTATTATAACCTGGAAACTTGCTGCGGTAATCACTTACAACATGAAGCACATACTGGTTCTTTTGCTCGTTTTCATAAGTAATTTATTATAATCTTCCATAAACTTGACCAATCTCTCAGCCGGATCGTTTACGACTTCCTATTTATTTACTAATTTCAGACTTTTTACGAAGCTTTTATTTTTATACGTCAATGGATATCTTAAGGAAGTCATCATTTAAGTCAAATCTTTCGAAAAATCCCCTAGTTTCGATTCAAAAGAATTGTTCAATTCCGTTGTTAATAATTTCTGGGATTTTTTTTCGATCTCTAATTGTACTCGCCTCTTATTTTCCTTTGAAGATTCTGTTTCGCGATTAGAAGCATTAACCATTTTTTATTCACATGACAAATATGGTCAAAACAAGCTGATGTGACAGCTTCAGGGTTCAAATATCATTAGTGATTCCTTTGTTTTTGTAAAGCAACACGAGAGGTTAGATTCTACGATCGATAGCTTGATATTCAAAAAGTTTCGAAAAAATCTGAAATCTAGATACGGTGCTTTTGCAGCAGAAGGCGCACAAATCCATGCTTCGACATACACACTGACCAGAAAAATAAATATCACATCGCATTCTCCTCTTGTGATGATAATACAAATTAACCACGAAACTGAAAGATTTTCAAACAATAAAGAACTTTTGTCATCCACCTCGCATGATGGATGGCCCCTGGAACACGGAAAGATATTCCACGAGATGGTGCTTCGCCAAGGAAAATTGCTGTTCGTTCTAGAAATTTCCTATAATCCTCTCTAGGCTGCTGTTCCCTCAAAGTATATCTAAAAATGTCAAGAATTCGAGGTACATCGCCCTGATTCAAACGTTCCTTGACCTTTTCTCTTTCAATCTCTGGTTGGGAATTATGAACATTGATTCCAGACCACGCGTTTTGAAATCTTTTAAAGGTTTATACAGTCGGACCTCTAGTGTTACCCCATCTTTTCCTCGAAACCGTTTTAAGAATGATTTCATTCATATATGTGATGTTTACAAGGTAAATAGAGATCTTTTTCTAAAATATCTTCTATTAAAACGCACGCACCTCTGAAACCTTCAGTATTCGTTTCTGTTCAAAAACCATTGAATTAACATATTTCTGGAGACCCCATTCAGAAAGATTTTCACAAACAGCATATTCCTGCCCTTTTCCAGTTCCAGACTGTAATACAGGCACTCCAAGAAGTTGTTCAGCATCACCATTCGAAAGAATCACAGGAAGTCTATGCAAGATTTCTTTACCTGTTAACACTGGTAGTTATTTACCATCCTCATGCAACGACAGAAGCTTTCAATTTGGTGTCCCTGAAATGCTTCTTAATTTCAGTTGCACTTTCTTTGCGTTTTTTTCCTAAAAATGTTAATAGATGATCTGTTGATGACAAAATCATCGAAATCATGACCCAATGCCTCGGTTGTAGCAATTAGAATATGAACTGCATCACTATCACTAATTTTACATTTATCTAAGGCCGCAGCTAGTCAGTAGTCATTAGTTTACCGCGTATCCTCTTCCTTTTTGTTTCTCATGGTAATTCCATATCTTGTGGGAGAGGATGTTCTAGCACAATATTATCAGTGGATTTTCCAACAACTGGTACTAC
This sequence comes from Trachelipus rathkii, assembly GCA_015478945.1. NCBI lineage: Eukaryota > Metazoa > Arthropoda > Malacostraca > Isopoda > Trachelipodidae > Trachelipus > Trachelipus rathkii. The sequence goes on from JABUQX010067966.1 coordinate 21,832, forward strand.
AATGGAATCTGATTCTAAACTGCTGCTTGAGAATGACGACGATATCAATTCTGTGAAAAAGAAAAGGGATTCAGTGATGCGACATCAAATAAAGAAACATAACTGTGCAAAATATATCAGTAATGAATTATTCGATTTTTTTTTGTAATACATTACTTAAGGAATAGCTCATGTTCACGAGCACTTCGCTCTTTTCTCAAAAAGGCTGTCTCCTCTCGTTTCACAGCTCTTCTTTCACTTTCAAGTTCATCGTAATCATTTCAGTACTTGAATCCCGTTCCGTCCTTTTAAACTTTGATTAATCATAAACTGCTTATCCATTTCAATAGTAATCATGCCAAGGGCATTTGCATGTACATTGTCAAACAGATCCTCGAATTTCATTTCAAAATCTGCTTCCTTTTTCTTATGAGCTTCCGATGATTTTGTTAGTGTGTCTTTGTATCTGTCTCCATCCTTTGTACAAAAATTCTAATTTTGGGATGCAGCTTCTCATCTCCTGTGTTGGAATTCGTGCTTTTTCCCAAAACACCATAACTTCCTGCAAAGCTATTCTGACACTTTTACGTAAAGTTGATGACAATTTACATCCAGTTATATAATGCGAGTAATATATATATATATATATATATATATATATATATATATATATATATATATATATATATATATATATATATATATATATATATAATATATATATATATAATATATATTATATATATATATATTATATATATATATTACCTATATATTATATATATATATATATATATATATATATATAATATAATATATATATAATTTTATATATAATATATATATATATATATATATATATATATATATATATATATATATATATATATATATATATATATATATATATATATATATATATATATATATATACCTTAACTCTAGGTAGTACAGGTATAATGTTGTTTAAATGACAAACCCCAATATTTACCTCTCAAAATCCTCGAAATTTACGAATTTAAAAAAATTCTAAATTCAAAAAAGTTTACCTCCAAATTTCGAACACTTATTATCCCTTAATCTCGACATTGGTAAGAAATTCGACAATTACAAAGCAAATACCAATTAGCAATATAATCAAACTACAATATGGTCTAAATTGCAATCCTCAATATTAAGCTCAAATCTTCCAATTAATTTTATTAATAGAAGCTTGTGGGATATTATGAGCTTTATGTTTTGTGAACATAATAGAGAAAGTGTTACTACAGTGTTTAGTGGCAATTTGGGTGTTATTCGCAAGTTTCTTAATGATTTTGCGAAAGATTCTGCTGCAAGATTAGCACATTTTCTTATTTTTAAATTTCTTTTTTAAAATTTTGACCTTGTAGAACTATAAAAAGTTTTTTTTACTTCTGAAAACGATTTTCAGATAAATTATTTTTGGTTGTCCAATGTCTAAATTTATTTTTTATTCTTTGTATTTCATTGACAAGAAATTTAGGGCTTCATAAGAAGGCCTATTAAAGGAATAATTCGAAAGTGATTCTTTTATATATATATATATATATAATATAATATATATATTATTTATTATATATATATATATATATTATATATATATATATAATATAATATATAATTATATAATAATATAATATAATATACATATAATTATATAATATATATATATATACTATATATATATATATTTAGATATATATATATAATAAAAATATATATAAATATATATAATATATAGATATAATATATAATATATATATTATATATATATTATATATATTATATATTATATATATATATATATATATATAATATATATATATATATTATATATACATTAAATATTGCATATAATAATCGCAATTATATAAGATGTTAAAGAAAGAACATATAATGGAAGGTAAAGAATTAACTGCATTCTCTTGGGATTGAACCACCGCTTGTTGCGAATTGAGGACAAATTATAACCCGATGCTTTACACACTGAGCTATCCTCCAACCCGAAAAAGTGGGTTCAAGAACAGTTTTAAAGCAACCGAGCTAATTACCGATGACTTAAAGCATCGGGTATATTTCCTCATTCGCAACAAAGCGGTTGGTTCATTCCCAGGATAAAAGGAGTTAAACCCATTACCTTCCCATTATATGTTCTTTCTTTAACATATATATTATATATATATATACATATATATATATATTATATATATTATATATATATATTACAATATATTATATATATATATATTATATATATATATATATTAAATATATATATATATATATATATATATATATATATATATATATATATATATAAATCCATATATAGCGACTAAGCGATAATCACATTTTTTTTTCTTACAGACGATTTCGGGTAAGTTTACCCATCATCAGTGTATAAAATAAAATAAAATAAAAAAAAAACTTAAAATTTTAGAATATTAAAATAAAATATATTCACAAATAGAATCATCATTTCCAGAACCTCCATAGTTCATATCATTCTAATCTTCTAAATTAATAAAACGACAGACCTAACAATGAGGAATAGTTAGTTGGTAATTATATTTATATAACATATTACAAAAGTACTATTTGATGGCAAATTCATGACTCTGATCTCTGGCAATAAAAATATTATTATTATAATAATAATAATAATAATAATAAAATAATAATAATAATAATAATAATAATAATAATAATAATAATAATAATAATAATAATAATAATAATAATAATAATAATAATAATAATAATAATAAAATATAAAGAATTAAAATTAAAATTTAAAATTTACTAAAATAATAATAATAATAATAATAATAATAATAATAATAATAATAATAATAATAATAATAATAATAAATCAGCAATTGTCTTAATATAATTTTTGTAGGATTTTTTCAAGCTGCTAAAAACCTTCCAAACATTTTCGTTCAGGACCATTCTTGAATAAAACAAAATTATTGCTTTCTGAAACGATCCGAGCTTTCGTCCACTCACATTGGATATCTTCAAGATCAAGGATATTTTTTTATTTAACAACGTTGCCAAAATTAAAGTTAAAATAACACAATTATTACAAATATAATAAGTAAAGTTAAAACTATTATTTAAAATATACGAAAATGGAATGTGAATTTCATAATTTAGAATAAATCGT
>JABUQX010067966.1:30000-35000 GCA_015478945.1 Trachelipus rathkii
TTAATATGTACCCATATATTGAAGTATGTTGAGACTCTCACAAGATATATTTGAATGAGGGTTTTACCTTACCAAGCTGTCGATATTATACAATAATATCAGATGCAATTTTTTTTTTATCTAAAATATTTTTAATGTTCATGCCAGATCAGTTTGTGAGGCCTGAGGTAAGCCTTCCTTTCCTTAGATATTTTATTGTTAAATTTTATTTTTATTTAAGAAAAAAAAAATCACATGAAATACACATAAAAAATAATAAAAAAAAAACTAAATAATAAAATCTGTGAAATAAAAATTTAATATTTGATATAACAAAAAAAAATAAAATAAAAATAAAAATAAAATTCTAAGTCTTATTTTAAATCTAAATATATTATAATATATGAACTGATGGAAGTACATATCCAGGAGTAATAAATACAGATTAAAAGCAATGATTATATTATTATTATTATCATACCATGCACCTTCTAGGAGTCGTTATCGGTGAAGTAAGTATGGCAGCTGAGTTATTGCTGCTCTCATCTATCTGGGGGAATTTGGGTGGGGTAAAAGTTCAGTCCGTTTATTAAGGGAAATCGCAAATGCGTATCTCTCACTATAACTCCCCCACAACAATATAATTTATATAATATATATATATATAATATACTATATATACTATATATATATAAAATATATATATATATATATATATATATATAGTATATATATATATATATTATATATATATAATATATATACTATATATATATTACTATATATTATTATTTTGTAATCATTGAGCAGCCACTTTTCATAGGATAAAGCAGATGGGGTTGATCCACTCATCAATGGATAGTTCAAATTCTCCTACGTGGAAACGTCTTGACTGCAGCCCATGGGTTTTTCTAGATCTGAAAAGAACGTTCTTATTTATATTATGTTACTAGCTGTGTTTTTGTGCTGTGTAGTGTAGCAATGGTAATCCCATTTTATCTATAACTGCTTATAAATTACTTAGTCCTTTATATATATATATATATAATATATATATATATATATATAATATATATATATATATATAATATATAATATATATATATATATATATATAATATATATATATATATATCATATATATATATATATATATATATTACGTTTATATATATATTATATATAATATATATATATATTACATTATATAATTAATATATATACTATATATATATATATATATATATATATATATATATATATATATAATATATATATATATTATATAATATATATATATTATATTTATATATATATATATATATATATATATATATATATAATATATTATAATATATTATATATATATTATATATATAGATTATATATATAATATAAACATATATAATTAATATATATTATATTATATGATATAAATTATGTTCATTGATTGGTGATCCATAGGAAAATTCAACAACCAACTGAATTTCTTTTTTGTTAAACTTAGTCCAATTTAGTGCTGGTTCTCAAATGCTTTTTTTAGATAAATTTTCCTTTTAACATAATTTCTTTAGTTCATTTGATAGCAATTGAACATTAGACTCTCATCATTGTCATCACGAAATTATGAGATGAAAAACTGACTTTTGTTCTGCTGATATATAGAGAGGATGTTACTGTGTGAAAATTTTATCTTTAAATCATTCCAAATTTTTTAATATCCAGGTTTGACTCCAAAGTTTCCTCGGTTTAAATGTTGATTTATAATGCCTTCGAATTGACCTTGGACATAGAATTCACAATCTTAATTTTTTTTTTTTTTTTTTTTTTTTTTTTTTTTTTTTTTTTTTTTTTTACAGTGTCACCACCCCCCCCCCAAACTTTCCCCCCAAACGGGGGGCAAGGGGGAGCCCACTTCAGGTGAGGGGTGTTACACGCCAAAATTGCATCCGCTAGCGCAAAATTACGCAGATAGCACGACGCAGGCTTTTAAAGTGAGGGAGAATTAAATTCAGCAGAAACACAGAAGATGGTAGAGAGTTCCACAGAACAGAGGTGGCATGAAAGAAGGAAGCACCGGCAGCACACTAGCCTGGAGTTACAATATCTACACAAAAACTCGTGAGCAGACACAGCACCCCTTGTGCTGCCTGAGGCGACGTAAAGGTGGTTGGTAGCGAGTGGTAATTTCCCTCGGACACCTGCGCGCTACATACCTATAGAAAAGAAGATAAAGCACCACAGTCTCGCCGCAGAGATAGAGGGTCAAGTGAAGTGGAAAGTACAGAACAGTTTATAAGCCTTGTTGCCGTTGACTCGACCCTGTCCAAAAAGCCGGGTGAAAACCAACCCCCCCAGATAATGAGAACAGTTACTCCATACAAGCGGCGGATGAGACCCATTGTGGTTCTGGTGGGTTGGTTGAGTGTAGCTGGATGTACTGAGAAGAGGAAAAAAAAAGTCTCGCAGTCTAAACAAAACTCCCCAGTTTCTTTGAGGCCACCATAGCAACCGTTGTGATATGAGGTCAAGAACATTTTTTGTTTAGTTGAGGCCAGGATGTTTATATTGTCAACCGGAGAGACACGAGAGAACCGTCGAAGAGATAGGAAAGTTAAAGTGGTTTTAGGAGAGGGAGATTTGTAGAAGTTTGAGTTTTAAAGAATTAAATTTCACAAGGTTGAGACGACCCCAATCGGAAATTTCTATCCAGAATCAGCGGAGATGAATCGCGAAAAGGGATTGAGACGAGGAGGCAATTCTAGAATAAAAGAGTGGAGCAGAATTGAAATGAGTGAAGAATGAAGGGGATCGAGTCATCGGCTTATGAGTGGATAGAGTTAGATGTGCAGGTGAGAAGATCATTAATAAAAAGTAGGAATAAAAATGTAGGAGATAAGACAGAACCCCTGAGGAACACCACTATCGACAGAAAAAGAAGAAGAAGTTCGCTCCAACAACCACAGCCGATATTGAGCGACTTTAGAAGGAAAGCTAGACATAAGTAAGCAAAGAGAAGTGAGGAAACCCAAATGAGGGGAGCTTGGGGAGCAGTGACGCGTGCCAAAAACCCGGTCAAATGCTTTTGGATATGTCAAGCGCCACGCAAGTCTCCCCCGTAGTTCCTAAGAGCGGAAAACCATAAATCGGTTAAATAGGAAAGTATATCGCCAGTTAGAAGCCTTGCACGCCGAAAGCCGAACTGGCGATCGGAAAGAAGAGAATGAGATTCCAGGTGGTCTAGATCTAAGAAGAGTTGAGAAGGGTTTCAAAATCTTAGATAGAATACAAGTGAGAGCGATAGGGGCGATAGTTAGAAGGATCAGAGCGCTTCCTTTTTTCGGAATAGGTGGACATTGCGTGCTTCCAACACTGAGGGGAAAGTGCTAGTATTGAACATAGAGAATATAGTTGAACGAGGGGCGGGTCAGCACGGTAAGCACATTCCCTCAAAACGCAGGGAGGAACTGCCATCCGGGCCACGCCGCCTTCCTAACTTCATAGATCCAGGAGCCCATGCACCCGATCAATGTAATCACAGGCAAAGACATTGGACACCTGAGAGGGAGAAGAAGGGAGGAGGAATGCCAGAACCGTCTCCAGCGTTGAGTTAGAGGAAAATAGGAGGCGAAAGAGATTGGCCTTTTCAGTTGCAGAGTTAGCAACAGACCATCAGATCGAATAGGAGGAGGAAAGGCAGATTTACAGAAGTTATTAGAGATGTTTTGGGCAAGAGGCCAGAAATTTTTATCACTAGGAGAACCAAGGAGGTTAGCGCACTTTCGTGTGATGAAAGCCGCTTGTTCGTCGAGAGTATCCCTGCAACGATTTCGTAGCTGAATGAAAATTAGCCGAGAGTGACAGAAGAAACGAGAATTGTTCCACTACCCGATATGCGCTGTCTCTAGCCTGAATGGCCAGAGAACAAGCACGATTCAACCATGGATTATGATGGAGAGAAAGATTTAGTCGAAGAAGGAATAAACCTGCTCATCCCTCAACGATTACAGCTCCCACCTTATCGGCAGAAGTGGAAGCCGTCACCAGAGACAAAGCAGTCTTCCAATTATAGTTAGCGTAGAAGCAACGCAAGCCCCCCAATCGAGCCGATCAAAGTGCCAGAAAATCGAGTAGGGCAGGATGGAGCTGTTGGAGAGAAGTATTAAAATTAAGAGATATAAGGTTGTGGTCAGATTTACCAATTGGAGCGAAGGTGGTGTAATTTATAGAGAGAAGGACTTGTGGTGAAACATAGGTCAAGTGTGTTCAAAAAAATGGTTAGGACGATCCGGAATGTGTGTGTGGGTTCTTTAATTAGTTTCTCCAGACGTTGAGATTGCTGAATGATTCGGCCTCCTCCCCACCTAAATCGGTATCGAGAGGACCCCAACCATTCAGTGTTGTTTAACTTTGAAATCCCCTAAATAGAGGACCTCAGTTTTTGGATGAGAAGATATAACAGTCTCGTGAGAAGTAGTAAGATATTCAAGAAAGAGTGAAAATCTGTTCTATTAGGAGAACAGTAGCAGAAGCACAAGATTATTGTAGAAGAAGGAAGAAAGATTTTGAGCCACAGAACATCGAAGTTAGGAGATTCGAGATTCACGAGACGTGTTACGGGAGTATTAATGTTTACAAAGGCACACACTCCACCCTTCAGACGAAAATTATGAATAAGTTAAAGTTGGATACATTAAAAGAGTTAGAGAAGATGAATTCTTAGCCATCTGCCAGTCTCAGACAAGGAGCAAAAGGTTAGGTTAAGTTAGCAGAGGTGATTATTCCACAGAGGCAAGTTAGACTTAAGCCCCGGTTATGTGGTAAAGTCAATAGAAGCCCCGCGCCCATGCAAAAACCCCATCTCTCTCTCTCTCTCTCTCTCTCTCTCTCTCTCTCTCTCTCTCTCTCCTCTCTCTCTCTCTCTCTCTCTCTCTCTCTTCCTCACACACACAACACACACACACTCTCTCTCACACACACACAAACAAGAATAGACAAAAGCGGACTAAAACAAAAGGAGG
>JABUQX010067966.1:37500-40579 GCA_015478945.1 Trachelipus rathkii
ATATATATATATTTATATATATATATATATATATATATAATATATATATATATATATATTATATATATATATATATATATATTATATTATATATATATATATATTATATATATATACTATTATACGGTATATTAAATATATATATATATTATATATAATATATTATATATATATATATATATATATATATATAATATTATATTATATATATAATATATATACGGTATATATATATAATATTATATAATATTATATATATATATATATATATATATATATAATATATATATATATATATATATATAATATATTATATATATATATATATATACTATATACTATAATATATTATATATATACCTATATATATTTATATATATATATATATAGTAATAATATATAATATATATATTATATATATATATTATATATATATATATAGGTATATATATATATATATATATATATATATATATATATTCTGTCTTGCATGTCTTGTAATCTTTTGTATCCTTTGTTTGGCACCTTCATTATTATCATTCGATGGCAAATCAAGAGTTGTGCTACAGTGTATTTATATTTAGAGAATTTTGTCCTTAATCTTAACTAGAAACCTTTGTTTAAAACAATCACTGTTTGGGTAGTTAGTCAGAATGAAACAACATATATTCTAGAATATATATATATTTTTTTATATATTAAAATTTAAGAGTTTCACAATACTTAATTGATATTTTTTTGCTCCAAAGGTTTATTGAATACAATTTAAAGATACATGAGTAGCACAGCATTTTTTTTAAACATAACATATCGACTGTGATTTTATGTTTCTTTTATTTAAAAAAAATAGTATTGCTGACAAATGACATCTACTTAAATGACATATATTTATATATTAATTTAAGTAGATGTGTATCTATTTTAAAAAAAATATGTTTGCCCTAATTGCTGCTTTCCTTATAACCCTTTAAATTAGTTGGGGAAAATATTGAACGTGGAGTCTTTAACATCTTAAATTCTTGAAAAATTATTTTAGATTTTTATACTAATTTTTTTGTTATATTAAAGGCGAAAAAGCGCAGTTCGGGAAAAGTCTAAGAAGAAAATCAAAAGTAAAAGATGAGAAGTAAGTTGGGAATTTTATATACTTATTTAATATAGCCTAAATCCCAAATATTTTTTTTTTTTGTCATATTTATACGAAGAAATATGGTGTACAATATCCTACCTTATATGTAATGTAATATTTCATTAATATATTTACTTTCCTTCCATTTTAAAATAAAATTTCAAATTATTATTATTAATATTATAAGTAGACAATGTTTTTATATTAATTTGGTAATTAGTTTTAAATAACTTATAATTATATTAAGTTATTACTCTAACATATTCTAATATTTTATATTTATATTAATTTTTAAGAACCGTTGAGGGGCTCCTAAAAAGTCTTCTACGAAATCTAATAAAGAAGCAGAGAGTATAAGCAACTGATAAGAAACTTAACGTTGAAGGAAATTACCAAGAGATATAGAATAAAAGCAAAGAGTTCGAATTCAAAAGTAGAAGAAAAACTTCCTTAAATATGTTTCCCCAAAACCCAATTTCAAAGAAACTTCCAAAATTCAGAACTTCCTAAAGAAAGTTCTCCAAAAATTCAGAACCAACTTCTTTAAAAATGGAAGCAGTTGAAAAATATCCCAAATCCTTCTTCAAAAGTTACCTCCGGAAATCAATGGAAAAAAGAATTAAGCGATTCCTGACATTAAAAAGAGACCCAATGAAATCAGCTTTAAAAAACTTGCGATCCTTTGGAAATGACTGACAGCGTTTAAGAATAAACCAAAAGAACAAACGCATTGAAAAAATTAGGAACGATGTTGAAATCGCAACTTAAGCATAATTCGGTATTTGAAACAGTGATGCAGAGATCAAAATTGAAAGAATCTCAAAATAATTCGATATCAAATCAGCAACCTCTAAAAATTCAACAACTACTACAACAACAACCACCGCAACTAAAACCACCACAACCACAGCAGCAGCAACCACAACTGCAACAAAAACCACCACTACCACAACAACAACAAAATCCACCACTACCACAACAACAAAAACCACCACTACCACAACAACAACAAAAACCACCACTACCACAACAACAACAAAAACCACCACTACCACTACCACTACAACAGCAACAACAGCAACAGCAAGAAAAAAATTTAACATGCTCCAAGACAACCGTAACTCTAACTACGTTCATTTCAAGTAAAAGTTTGAACCCTCCAACAAATTCCATCACTGTCACTCAGAATGACGACACAAATGTTCCGGCATCAGATGAGAAAAAAACACATTTACCAAGGTATGTGCTCATCATTCTTTTTTTTCATATATTTATATTTTTTAGTTGCTTAATTTTCTTTTAAAAATATTGTAATCTATTCCGAAATATGTTTTAGCCATAAGAACAAAATTATATTTCTTTCAATTCATTTTAACCTTTGTTTTAATAGGTATTATTATTATTATTATTATTATTATTATTATTATTATTATTATTATTATTATTATTATTATTATTATTATTATTATTATTATTAAGAATATTTTATTTTTTTACTATTATTATTATTATTATTATTATTATTATTATTATTATTATTATTATTATTATTATTATTATTATTATTATTATTATTATTATTATTATTAAGAGCGCTCCTAGCTCAGAGGTAGAGCACTCGTCTAGCAGTGAGAAGCCCAGATTCGAGACTGGTTGGTAGAGAGATAATGTGAGCTATCTATATAACTCTAGCTTCGGTTCACTCAAGGCGTCTAATGAGTACGCTCGGTAGCGTGCTTAGCTGCTAATAGGAAAACTTTCCGGCATCTGCCGATAAACCTGTACCAGCCAGCGTTTTGTCGTAGGGCCCGTGCCCCTAGGGACCTTCTCAATGGGTCCGCCTTGACCCCCAGGGAAGGGAACGCCCAAAAAAAAAAAATTCCGGTACTGGGCTAGATATATATATATATATTACTTATTTATTATTATATTATTATATATTATTAATAT
>JABUQX010067967.1:0-24184 GCA_015478945.1 Trachelipus rathkii
AACGTTAGTAGCCTATTCGCCTAAAATCTGGACTCTTTTAAAACAGTGTGCAAATTGTTTAATAATATACTTGTATAGCAAAATATTAATTTCATAATATGTTAATTACATAATGTATATTCATAGCTCCAATTTATTACAAGCCTACAAGGCAAATATATCACTGCTTATTATGAGTTCACGGGTATATAATTAATTAAAACACATTACGATAACATGACTAATTGAAACATTGGCGCAAATGACTGCTCACGTGAACTGTCGTGAGAAATCTTACTGATTATCTTAGGCTCTACGTAAAAATGCGCCGCTCAATCCAGTTTCTTTAATTAGAATATAATTAAGAAAAGACTGAAATTAAAAATCAATTATGACAGACTTCGAAAATTGTGCTTTGAAATATCATAAAGATCGAATAAAAAATTATTTTCAGATTGAATACCAAAGAATCGGTCAAAGAATAGGTACAAATTTGTCGATTCCGGTTCCGTTTCCGATTCCTGAAAAACAACCGATTCTTCCGATTCCGATGCGATTCGATTAATCGTCCCATAACTAATAATATATATATATATATATATATATATATATATATATATATAATATATATATATATATATATATATATATATATACTATATATATATATATATATATATATAATATATATATATATATAATATATATATAATTATATATATATTTATATATATATATGTATATATATATATATATTATATATATATATATATATATATATATATATTATATAGTATATATATATATATATATATATATATATATATATATGATATATATATCTATAAAAATATATAATTCACTTTCTTCCTAACTTTTAAAATAATTTCTCTTTGAAGCAGCCGACCATATGTATTAAATTTATTCAAAACAGATGGTTTCTTAAAAATAAAACCATCAATAAATCCTCCTTTAACGATGTCCTTGGATCCCGATTTTATTATTTTTAAAAGCAGAAAATAAGCTCTCAACATTCAACTTGAATAGAAGGCAAAGCTGTAATTGTGCAAGCGGCCTCTTGCAAAATTTAGGATAGCAATTGATTGCCTCTTTAACTGATAACTTTGATTTTTCCGGTCGATTTTCATTATTCATCTAATGAGCTTAATGGAAATTTCTACGCTTTTTATTTTTATAAAAGATTTTAGGTTGAGATGTCTTTGACTAGTAGATTGTCTTTTTAGTTTTTTAAATCGCTTTTCTGCATGCTCGCAATTTTTCCATTATCTGGCAAAAATTTGACTTCTTCATCTTCATCTGGTAACAAAATTCTACAAGGGAGGATGTCCTAAAACTGCTGGAACTATCGTGACTCCGGCCCAGATTCTGTTCGATAGCGTTATTTATTTTAAAGTCCTAGTTCACAAAGAACACTTCTAGCTTTAAATATCAGATCTTCAGTTCTGGAAAAGATTCTAAACAAAGATTGTCCACAAAAGTATTTTTTATTTTCAGTTAACAGTCTTTCCCTTCCTTTTCATGGAAATTTATTTGTGATTTGCTAAAATTCGTTCTCTATAAAAATTTTCCTGGCAGTCAAGTCTTCTGATTGATATTTTTTGTTGTAAGTATGGGGTTTTTAATAATTCTTCGAGTGTTTGGATTTGTTCCCACTGACTGTCGGAGAGAGAAAGTTCAGTAGTACCGGCAGCCATCATACTACTAGTATAAATCTTTTAGTTGCAGAAGCCTTTAGAGCATAAGACATGTAACGTTCCCCATCTTTGTTTTCTCTTGACCTAAGATTTGCACTTTTTGCAGGCTTGAATTCTTTAGAACTTCCCATTAATTTTAGGGTACGTGCTGCTTTTGCTATTTGTTCTCGCCCTGCTTATAAGATTTGCTGCTATGAGTATTGTGGAGACCATCAAGCACTGCTAACTGTAAAGATGAACTCCACACTCATGTGTGCAATGTTAACGGTTATCGAACATAGTCTTTTCATAAGTTTTAATCACGTTCGTCTGAATAACAACTATTAACTTCTTCGCTTTGACATTCCAAATAAAATCAAAGTATCACATTTAACCAGCTTCCTATTCCTCACCCTCATTGTCCTTATTTAATTTTCAATCGTACTGATCATGTTTGAGGCGTTATCCGTAACTAAGCTAATTAATTGCTCTTGTTATTTCGAATTCTTTAAGATGTCAGTAAACAAAATTCTTGAATATTTGTCGCTGAAATGTTGCGTATTTTTTTCTTTTACTGCTAAAGTTTTAGAAATATTGTTTTTATCCTTCGTCAACATATATAAAAATTATTGGACAAATAATTTAGCTTTGCCATGGTGTAAGTATCCATTTTTAAATGCACAAAGCGTCCCTTATGCATATTTTTAAATTTATTTTTTGTTTATTTTGTTTCTTCTAGAACTTTTTACAAATATTTTCCCGGGTCTAAAGGGATTCCAGTTTCTAAGCCATGTCTCTCCACACAGTGCTTTAAATCCTGGTCATGCAAAGAAAAACTTATGGGTCACTATTTTAAGCAAAATTATTAATCAAGTTGTATTTTGAATTTTTTCAACTTAACACTAGACAGAGACAAAGTTTATGGGGCATTTTGAAAAGGTTTCCACTTTAGTCCTGAGTTTTTGAAATTAAAGGTTTATCCTGATTACCATTAGCTTACCTTTCTTTTTAACAATGGCAGCAATGTCTGGATGATAGCGTTTTAAATGTCCCCATTAATTTAAAGGATCCAATAGATGTATTGTGACCCCATGAGTAACTGGGTGTTAGTAGACCTCTTTGTGGCATGATCGAACTGACTGTTTTCCATCAACTGTGTTAACTATTTCATATTGACAAATGAAAAGTATTTTTTATCATCAGAGTGAGTAAAATATTCAAATACATAAGGTGTTTTCGATTTTGGTTTAGTTCACATGATTTTTCTAATGGATATTAAACTTAATTAATTAAGTTTATTTAGAAGTACCGAACCTTTTTTATTATTGAAAAATAAATATATTAATAATCAAATTTCTGGAAAAAAGAGAATATATATATATATATATATATATTATATATATATTTATATATATATATATTATATATTATATATATATATATATATATATATATATATATATATATATATATTAATATATATAGTATATTAGTTATATATATATATTATTCTATACATACATATATATATATATTATATAATATATATATATATATGTATATATATTATAATAGTATATATATATTTATTATATAATATATATATGATATATATAGTATAATTGAAATATTGGAATATAAGAATTGGAGGTGATCTCCTATATATATATAGTATATTATATATATATATACTATATATATTATATATATATATATAGTATATATATAGTATATATATATATATATATAATGATATAATATATATATATTATTATATATATGATATATTATATATATATATAATATAATATTATATATATATATATATATATATATTATATATATATATTATAGTAATATATATTTATATATATATATATATATTTTATATATATATATATATATATATATATTATATGATTATTATATATATATATATATATATATATATAATAACGACTTATATAAATAAATTTCATAATTATATTTTTTGTATTTGCCGGAGCCGGAGCAGCCTCTTTTTTGGCGGCTCCGACTCTCCGGGCTTTCGGCTCCGGCTCAGGCTCCAGATCCCCCAAATGCTCCGGCTCCGGCTCCAAGTCCCTCAAAAAAAGTTTCGCCTCCGGCTGCCGGCTCCCCGGCTTCCGGCTCCCCGCTCCGGCTCCGGTGCTCCGCAGCCCTGGGTGGGTAGTAATAATTTATCAAATCCGAAATCCATTCAGCACTTTTGTTCATCAAAGGGTTCTTTCCTATGATCCAACGCCCTTTTTTAAAATTTTCTCTTGAATGAAGTTTAATTCGACCACATCATTACTTTTAAGAATATATATATATAGTATAGTATATATATATATGATATATATATATTATATATATATAAGTATATATATTATATATAATATATATTATAATATATATATATATATAATATATATATATATATATATATATATATATAGTATATATAATATATATTAGATTGATAGTGTAGTTATAATCTTTTATATTTTTACTGTTATATTGTCATTTTTACCTTTTTTATTGGAAGTGATTTTAAGGAGTTTTTAAGTAATTAACCTTTTATTGTGTCTTATATTGTTAACGTATTTTGTTGTTGATATTGTGGGTTGGTGAGCGGGGTGGTAGCCCTTGGTGTTGGGAATTACCAAGGGTGGGGGTTCCCATAAAGCGTACAGCCTGATTGAGTTATTTTTAGAAATAGGGAAAGATGGGGAGGAGAGTGGTAATCAGGGTGGGGTGTATGAATGTGAGAGGGGTAAACGAGGATTTGAAGAGGGAGGAAGTAGGGTTGATGTTTGAGGAAAAAAGGTTGGATGTGTTAGGGATAACAGAAACTAAGTTGAAAGGAAAGAGGGAGATGAATTTTGGAGAATACAAGGGTATGATTTCGGGGGTGAAACGAGAGAGTGATGGGCGGGGAAAAAGTAGGAGGCCAAGAGATGTGGGATAAGGTGAGATTGTGTAACCAAGGTGAGTGTCTAGGATTATGTGCGGTTAAAAGTGAAATCGGGGGGGAAATGTTGGGTTTTGGTATGTGCGTACGCACCAGTTGAATGGAGGCGAGGGAGGAGGAGAGAGAAAGATTTTGAAGTGAGGTTGAATGAGTGTTGGGAAAGGTGTTGGGTAATGAAAAAATTTGTCTGTTGGGAGATTTGAATGCAGGAGTGGGAAGGGTGGGGTGGGAAGAATTAAATAGGACCTTTGGGGTAGGGGAGAGAATGCTAATGGAGAAAGGTTCTGATAGAGTTTGTGTGTCGAAAGAAGAATGATAGTGGGGATTACTTGGTTCAAAAAAAAGTGAAAATCAAAAGTATACATGGAAGAGTGAGATAAAGGGGGGGGGAGGGCGGTACTGAATTATGTGTGTGTAAATGGGATAATGGGAATAGAGATAGATATTAGAAATGTAAAGTGTATTTAGAGGGGCGGGGGGGGATATCGGATCACTATTTGTTGGTGCTTGCCAGGATAAGGGTGGGAGGAGAGGTGATGGTTAGGGAGAGGGGAGAAAAGAGGAGAGTGGAAGTGATAAAGGTGGAAAAATTGGAGGAGATAGGGTGTGGGAGGGAGTTTAGGAGAGGTATGGAGGACAGGTGGAGAAACGTGAGAGGGACGGGAATTGGGGAGGTGGAGGGGGAGTGGAAGAGATTTAGAGAGGCAGTAGTGAAGAGGCTAGAAGGGTATGTGGAGTAAAGAGGTTGGTGCAAGCAGAAGGAAAGGGAGTGAATGGTGGAGTGAGGAGGTGAGTGAGGTGGTAAAAAGGAAAAAGGAGGCCTATGTGAAATGGTTGGGAAGTAGGAGAGAAGATAGTTGGGAGGAATATAGAAGGATTAGAGTGGAAGCAAAGAGGGCGGTGGAGAGGGCGAAGAGAAGAGCAAAAGGGGAATGGTGTAGAAGAGTGACGGAAAATTTTGAATCGGGGAGTAAGATGTTTTGGAAAGAAGTTAATAAAAAAAGGAAGAAGAAGGAGGGGTTGGGGGAGAGGATTAAGGGAGGAGATGGGGAATGGATAGGAGGAGAGGATAGGGTGAGGAAGAGGTGGGGGGAGTAGTTTGGGGGACTATGGAAGGAGGGGGGGGGGGGAGGGGGGGAAGAAATGCAAGGGGTGAGGATGGGAAATGAAGGGGGGAGGGAGGGGGGAGGATGAAATACAAATGGAGGAAATTATTAGGGCCTGTGAATAAAGGAAAAAAGGGAAGTCCGCAGGTCTGGATGGGGTGTGTGAAAATGGAAATGTTGCAGAAGGGAGGGATAGGGGGGTGGAGGAATGGCTGTATAGATTGTATAACATATGTTGGAGGAGTGGTGAGGTTCCACACACAGGTTTGGGAGGATGGTTGTTTGGTTCCTCTGTAGTAAGGGGAAAGGGGGATTAGGATGGAATGTGGGAATTATAGAGGTATGTGTCTTTTAAGTGTGGTAGGGAATGTGTAGCGGGAAGAATACTTGATTGAGAGAGTGAGAGTTTTAACGGAGGGGAGAATGGGGGAAGAACAAGGAGGGTTTTAGGGAGGGAAGAGGGTGTGTGGATCAAGTGTTTACATTAAAGATGCTTGTGGAGAAAAGTATAGAGAGGAAAGGGAAAGTGTATGGGTGTTTTTTAGATTTAGAGAAAGCATATGATAGAGTGAATAGGGGTGAATTATGGAGGGGGTTGGAGGAAAATGGGGTGGGGGGTAAATTTAGGGAAAGGTATTAGGGCTTTTTATAGGAATAGTAGAATGTGTGTGAGAGTGTTAGGAGGGGAGAGTGAGATGTTTTGGGATGGTGTGTGGATTGAGGCAAGGGTGTGTAATGTCGCCGTGGCTATTCAATCTGTTTATGGAGAGTGTTTGCAGAGGAAAGGGGGGAGGGAGGGGAGGGGGGTGGAATTGAATGAGATGGGAAATGATAGAAGGGAAGTAAACATGATACTGTTTGCGGATGATACTGCCCTAGTGGCGGAAGAGCGCGAAGGGCTGAGGTATTTTGGTGAGGGAGTTTGAGAGAATGTGTGGACAAAAGGGGGTTAAAATAAATCCAGGTAAGAGGTAAAGTGGTTTTAGTGTTTGAGAGGAGGAGAGTGTAGAAGGAGGAGGTGTTAGGAGGTTAGAGTCGGGGTGTAGTCATTGGAAGAAGTAAAGATTTTTAGATATTGAGGGATGGATTTGGGTAAGGGTGGAGGGATGAAGGAGGAGATAGAGCATAGAATTAGGGGAAGGAATGAGAGCTTTGAGTTGTCTGAGAAAAATATGGAAAGGGGGGGATCTATCACAGAAAGTCAAGATAAGTATGTTTGAGAAAAATCTGTGTACCAGGGTGTTGTAAACGGGGTGGTGAAACGTGGGGGTTGAATGCCAGGTCCAGGAAGAATTTGGAAGTATTTGAGATGAAGGGGTTGAGAGCGGTGTGTGGGGTTAGAAGAAGGGAGAGGATTAGGAAAATAGGGTGGTGAGGGAGAGGATGTGATTGGAGGAATGGTCTGGTGGGAAGAGCGGAGAAGGGAATGTTGTAAGATGGTAATGGGCATTTAGTGAGAAGATGGAGGAACAGAGAGTGGTTAGAAGAGTTTGGAAGGCGGAGGGGATAGGAAGGGAGAGGAAGGGGGAGACCAAGAAAGGAGGTGGATGGATGGAAGAAAGGAGATGCTGATGGAGGGAGGGGTGGGGGAGGAAGAGGGTAGGGGGTTGGCGAGGGATAGAGTGGGGTTGGAGGAGGTGGGTGAGGGCGAGATGAAGAGGGGGTGTGAATGAGGGAGGCTGTAACGCACCACTACCCCGCTCAAGCGGGACAAAAAGTGAATGTATAATTAATATAATAATAATAATTATATAGTATATATTATATATATATACTATATATATTATATATATATAGTATAGTATATATATATATATTATATAACTATATATATATATTATAATATATATATATATATAGTATATATATTGAAATATTGGAATATAAGAATTGGAGGTGATCTCTCCTCAAATTATTATATATAATAATGTATATAGTTATATATTATATTATATATATATATATATATATATATATATATATATATATTATATATATATTAGTATATTATATATATATATATATATAATATATATTATATTATATATATATAATATATATATATATATATATAAATATAATATATATATATATATATATATATATATAGTATATATTATATATATTATATATATAATTATATATATATATATATTATATATAACACCTATAGTAATAATATTAATAATTACTTAATTTTGTATTTGCCGGAGCCGGAGCAGCCTCTTTTTTTGCGGCTCCGACTCCGGCTTCGGCTCCGGCTCCAGATCCCCCAAAATTTCGCCTCCGGCTCCAGTCCCTCAAAAAGTTTCGCGTCCGGCTCCGCTCCCGGCTCCGGCTCTCCCTCCGGCTCCGCAGCCCTGGTGGGTAGTATAATTTATCATCCGAATCCATCAGCACTTTTGTTCATCAGGGTTCTTTCCTATGACCAACCCCTTTTTTAAATTTCTTTTAATGAACTTTAATTCGACCACATCATTACTTATAAACTGATGTGCTAACGACTCTACAGTTCCTTATTTCTTTAGTTAATTTTGAAAATAATTGATGTTAGTACATTAAAAAATGCTAATTCTTATAGTTAGGAAAAAGGAGAAAAATATCAAAGCAATATTTCAACGCAGAACGGGAATATTATACATCAGAAAGTGACTTCACAAACTTATTTTCTAATCAATAATTGAAACATTTTGGAGAACACTGTTGTTTTCAATATCTAAAAACTCAATTCCTTCAACCATCAACTTGACAACCTTTTGCACAACTACATCTTTGAAAACATACAACTAAGACTTTCCATCAATCTTGATACCCTTGATAATTAACTTTTTTTCGATCTTCTTCTTAAAGGATGATACTATTTCTGTCACCAAACAAATTCCCTAGGCGTAGTTTACGTACACTGATGTGACTGAAGAACTACTTTTCACCACCCCAGTTAGATTAACAGTAACTGAGCGTAGTTCATCTTTGTATGCTTCATTCATTTGGGATGGTTCCATTCATAAGCTCTAAGTGATAAGGTTAAGTCGAAGATTTACTAAGTTATAGTTTCATCAGTTGTCATTGACTCTTTAAAATCTCTTTTGATCGACCAACAATTGCTTCACTCTCCTTATGCTATTGCAATTGCGAGAGACATTTCTCTTCTGAACTGACATTGCAGATCTTCTCCTTTGAGAAGAGCCCGTTCTACTCCTCTTATCATACAGAAATATTCATTCTCTATATAACAATCTGACATAAGAGTTAACAGCTGTTCTCCTTGTTACAAGTATTTTAGTAGTAAAGTCTGAAAAACATTTACTTCATCTATTTGCCATTTTCATTGAGGTAGATATCTTAAAATGAATTTGATCAGGTAATGCAGGCTTTTAATTTGAAGTTGGGTTGACTCTCCTAACCTCTGTTGAATTTATTGAGGCCCTTGTCATTTCCTCATCAGAAATGAGATTAAAAATTCACATAGAACAAAGGATAGCTGATAAGATTGGGCACCTTTGAGTATTCTAAGATTTTGGAGAATAATAAATAAGTTTTCAGTTCTTAGCCTTTCTATTAAGTTATTTGATTAAAAACCTACGACTGTATTGGTCTTAAAATAAAAATACCAGAAAATTATTTTTGTGATTTTCTGCCTTATGAAATGGGTGTATCATTTTCGGGAGCGTCAAGAAAGCCGACAGGTATTTAATATTTGAAGGAAATGATACCAATATATCCATTAGAAATAGAGATCTGAAAAAAAGATCAGAGAGACCTTAAGAAAGGTTTTTTACAATAGAGAAGGGGAAAAAGGGGGAGATTTGGTCAAACTTGTGACAGTTGTCACTTTCTCTTCCTTTACTTTAACTTTAATTGACATTAGTTCTTTGCAATTTTCCTAATTAAAGGCTACGTTTCTTCACTAATTAGTTACAGCTATTAACCAGGTAAATCTTCGCATCTCTTGCCTAACCTCTATATGAAACCTTATAACTGGCAAACGAGGAAAATATAGAAATATTTTATGATGAATAACTTTATACAATATATTTATTATATATATATATATATATATATATATATATATATATATTTATATATATTATGTAAATATATAATATATATATATATATAATTATAAATTATATATATATATATATATATATATATACTATATATTATATTATATATATAATATATATTAGTAGTCCAGTACCGTACTGAATGGACGGGGAAGTGAAAGAGCGACCCCTTTTTTCGCGTGCGCGAATTTTTATCATTTTGGCTCTTTTCGCTGACACCCTGGAAAAAAAAACGAAGTTTTTTTTCCGAATAATGAAAAAATAAAAAAAAAATAAATAAATAAATAAATAATAAATAAATTAATAATAAATAAATAATTAAATAAATAAATAAATAAAAAAAAAATAATAAAATAAATTATTAAAAAATAAATTTAAAAAAAAAAAATATATATATATATATATATATATATATATATATATATATTATATATCATATATATATATATACTATTAATAATATATATATATATATATATATATATATATATTATATATATACTATATAATATATATAATATATTATATATATATATATATAATAAATATTATAATATTATAATATATATATATATTAATCATATAATTCTATATATATCATATATATATATATAATATATATACTATAATATATATATTTTATATATATATTATATATATATCTATTATATATATTTATATATATATATAATATCATATATATTATTGGTAAAAGAGAAGTTTATCACCTGGGTAAACGCCGAGATAGAGTTTTGGAGACATGGTATCTCTCTCAAACATAACAACCCCATTCGGGGGTGAGTAACCTCATCGTAGTACGAGGTTTTGTGGCCAATGCACCATAAGGGTAGCTGCCCCACAAACCTGGGATGAATTGAGAACGTATAGAAAGGCTGAACTTAGGAGTACAAAACAAACAGTGCCCTTCTAAAGGTATTATTAATTATTATTATTATTATTCATATGAAATTATATTTAATCTATTATTATTATCCTATTATCATTTCATTATTATTATCATATATATTATAATTATATAATATTATTATCAGTTATAATATTATTATCTAATACTAGCACACACCGAACCAATACTTAGTAACGGACAGAGTTTACAGCATGGTATCTCTCTTCAATTTGACGCACTCTCCCACCTCGTAGAGGGTGACGTAACCGTGTCGTCGGACGAGTTCAAAGGATGAGCTCTCCATGCACTATCCCTCGACAGGGTAGCGACTGATCATGAGTCCCAAACCCTTTGCATATCTGATGTACGTGAAATTTGGTATATGCAGCCTTATCTTAGGATGTAATCATCGGATACAGGAGAAAAGGTAAGACATGACTACGCCCCTCCTGTGGGTTGGAGCTGTGCCAGAAAACTTTGGCACTTTATGACATAGGAAGGTTGAACATATTGGTATATAACCCATTCTTATGAGGTGACCCCTGTAACAATTCAGGTTACGGTGTACGGCTACGCCTGAGGGGATGGGGCTGTGCCCCAATACCTTGAAAATTGACACTAGACGGATGAAACTCGGTATACACTTTTCTTATAAGTTAACTTCGTCACACACGAAGTTTCGTATCGCTACGTTCACATTGTGTAGGGGAGAGAATGCCCAAAACATTGATAATGTGAACATAGAAGAACCGATAAATTTGGAGAGCACACAGAAGAGGAATGTGTATAATAGACTGAGAAGAGCACCGTTTTCTCGCTAAAGGCTTTGGAGACCGACATTTCTATTTTTTCAAAATATACTAGTGAGACGTTTACTTTTTATAAACTCAACTATAAATCTATATTTGTCCTAATTTATTTCATAAGTTTCATTTTACAATTTATTTCTTCATGGCATTTAATTTTGTTTTAATATTATTTTCATACAAAAAAAAATTATATTTTTAACATTTTGTGTTTTTACTAAATTTTTTTTTTCTTTATGTTTATAACGTAATTTTTTTTTTCGCTTATACACGCCTAAAATAGATAAGTATCAGTTATAACTCAGTAAATCAAACCACCCACCTACCTCCCTCCCTGCCCCAATCCTATTAATCTATTGAACTATGATCTATCGATTCAAATCATATTTGTATAGAACTTTTTATTGACCTGGTGAAAATTATTCACTTATTCTATAAAATAGGAGATATCCCTCTTCCGAACTTAAATACAGTAATCAATAGATCAGACTCTCCCAGCACTCCTGCCACCACCGCTCCCTCCTACCTTACCATGATCTATTGATCAACTTGGATTCTATTGATTATTTTTGCTATTTTATTTTATAAGTTTCATTTTACATTTTTCTTTGGTTTATTTTTCAAATTTTTTTTTTTCAATTTTTTATTATTTTTTATTTATTTTTTACACTATTATTTTTTGTTTTTTTATGTGTTTAAAATAGTTTTTTTTCATAACAAAGTTTTATTTTTTGTTATAACGTCTCTCGTCTTGAGATTTTTTACTAAAACTGTTATGGTTTTACATACCCTAAAGCAGACATTCGTAAATCAAAGTAATTAACAACATTGTAGCAAACTTACCATGACCTAATGATTAGTGATCTATTGATTAATTCATTACAACTCTCACGTCTTTACTAAAATGGGCTATTTAAGCTTAAGGTTAGTAGACAACAACTTTTTCATTTTAAAGCATTTATACACAGCTAAAACCTACATAGTCATCGACAGACAAATTTTACTATTAAATATATTTATATGTTCTTATATACTAACATTATTCCTTACATGTACATTGTCTTTAGATGATTTCCAAAATTAAACATTCTAAAGTCCTTTATCGATATAAAGGACTATATTTAGTTGATAATGGTCAGTCTGTAATAAGGCTCCTTTAGAGATTAGAGATAACTTTCCTATCAGTTCGGTTAGGCTCAAATCTATATCAAGTTATCATAGTGAATGGATGAATAAGTCTCTACGGTCGCAAGATTATTCAGGCAGGATTTCAGAAGGAGTTTTGGATATATGAAGTATCAACATGACACGCATTTATATCATAAACCAGCGAGTGTCTGTCTAACAATAATGGCAAATAAAGAATATTGAACTACTCATCATACTAGATTTTAAGAAGTTTTTTCAGTGATAGTTTCAGTATCATCAGTTAGATTTTCTTTTAAACGCATAATATTCCTGGTATAAAATATAAGATGACAGTTTAACCTAATTACCCTCAGTATTTCAGTCCTTCTTTATTTGCCCATTAATACGAAAAACGACTCAATGCTAGAGAAACATCACATCAAAATTGATGTATAGCCACGGCTATTATACCATTAAAGTACAATTGCGTTGGTAGAGTAGTTGTAGAAGTAAGTTTACAGAATATTCAGTATAACAATCTATCGCTATCTACGAACTCCATACTGCGAGCTTTGGTACATTAAAAGACATATATTAGCACTTGGCAGAAAGAGAAAAGTTTGACCTCACATTGTGACCTCTCTTAGGTAATAACATCTCGGGGGAGTCTTGGACAAACATTTTCTCGTGTAGACTTAGAAGTACTCCCTTGATCCCTTCTTCAACGTTAGGTGGATCTATCATCCAAGGAGTATTGTAGACGTTATCTTACGAACTCAGAAAAATAACGTGTCTCTCGTGGGAAGAGCATACGCGAGGTTGATATTACGCGTATAAAAATTCAACCCATTGGGTCTTCTTTCTATAAGAACTATGAAACAACCGTCAGCCGTGATCTTTATGGACTGTCCATTGTACAATATCCTTCTATAGAGGTTGTATCTGTTTAGGCCTAACGCTTGGATTGGTAAAAGCACAACGAAAATGCACATGAAACTAGGAGAAAACGAGATCTAACGTTTTAAGAAACATCACGAACGTTCTTCACTGTTTAATAGTCTAAAAGCACATGGCCTGTTCAAAAAAATGGTCTAGATCGAATAAAGAAGCACGGACTAAGAATGACATGAACAGGTTACCAAATAATATTTTCCTACTTACAACAGTAAGATTAGCTAACTTTGACATACAAAGAGAAATTATTCATCACTACTTCTCTCAAATGACACTCTCATCAATAATCCATATCCGCTTAATTATTTTATCGAGATTAACTATTCAGATATACATAATTTGCAACAAAATAATATCCATAACCTTACTAAGCTTAATACAAAATCGCCAACGAATAGATTCCAAACATAACAAAGTTTTATCACAAACATAAACTCATAAAATAAAATAAGTCTATTTTAAGTAAAAAATCAATCACTACTATATTTGTACACACTTGTATATGTGACGGCTAAAGGTACGCGTAATGAGAAAGATGATTTAGTTCAGTATAGGTCGATCCACACTCCATATAAGGGCAGCCCTCCTTTCCTCTCCCTCCGCCCATCACCCATCCGCTCAAATGACAAACTTGATTTCTATTATTGTAATAATTCAGGTACGATTGTCAGAAGTCATCATATATCGGAGTGAAACGAACATAGATGAGACATAAATAAAAAATTATATAATAAGTTATCTTATAATATTAATACTTAACCCTACGTATATATATGCTCATTAGCTGAGTAACAAAGTTATTTTCGACATTAAAATAATAAAGTGGATCATGAAATAGTCAATAACCTGAAATCTAATAAGAATATATAATATACTCACAACGAGAATAACCTAAACATCAATCTATTATAGCTCACGTAATAACTACTAACTTAACAATAAAGTTACTGCTTAACAACAGTAATATATAGTTAAACTTAACATCATGAGTAACAAAACGTATCACTAATTCATCAACTTATTTTTCAACTCATAATATCTTAATTTATTAAAACAAAGGTTAAATTTACATTTTCAACATATATATAATTTAAAAAAAAGGATAATAAAGCTTTCTCTAATTATCATAACATAGTCCATAACAATATATATTTTATATATAGTTGTAACAAAGTTTTTTACATAACATAGTAATATTATAACAAAACCTATCTTAACCTTACCTATAACTATCATATTCCTACAACGTAAAAGATGGTGACAACATAAACAAGTTCTATCTACAAACACCACATAAATATAAATCCTAAGATTTATATCCAAACATGAACATATAATGGAATAATATTAAAAATATATAAGTTCTTTGAATAAAAAATATCATAGTATAAATAATAGTGGTAATATTTTTATAACTGTAATTAAAATACATAAATTATCAATAAAAATCTAAAGTATAACAAACTAGTCATTTCATTATCCACTACCCTTCCTACCTTCCACTCCCGTCTCCGTGATGTTTAAAATCAAACATTCCGCTATCCGCATCCGCGGATTGCGAAAAAATGACATCTGCAGCATCACTAATATATATTATATATATATATATATATATATATATATATATATATACCACCTTTCACATGGATATATACGATCTATTGATCTCATACTTGATTCAATGACACTACTATTTATTGAGGTATTACCATTTGAGAATAAACATACATAAAAATAAGTTCTTTTATATACTACCACGGAATCATATGCTACGTAACAGTATTTTTAACATCAAATATATAAGCTAACATACTCAATAGCCTGGAACTAAGGATTATAAATCATGTAGCAACGGCTAAAACCTAATAAATAGTACTTACGCTCGAATAAAGCGGGTTAACAATAACAAGTTCCTCCTTACACAGTTAACAGTACTAACCATTGACATACAGAACGTAACTCATGTTTCACACTTTCATAAGGGTAGCTGTAACATATAATTGGTATTTTACTTATCAAGTAATATTTTAACAAAACCACTTATCATAACCTTATGTTAATTAAATCATCACATAACCTACCGAAAATTATATGCTCAAGGTATACAAAGTTTTCTCACACATCAACTAAATAACCTATCATATCATAACCTATATAACAAACTAAGAATATAATGTACTACGACAAACCTAATATACCTCACGTATGAATAATATCTACTATAACATCACAAAAGTTTTACTATATATTATTAAAAAGGTAAGAATAGTAGTCACTACAGTAGACATTAACATAAATATCTCACTAAATATAGTATTACCATATTACTATTTCCTCAACATATTTGCAAACAGCTTAAAAGCAGTATTAATCAAAAAAAATATCCCTTCCAAAGTGACCAATCTATCAAAGATATCCAGCATCTCGAGAAGTATTTTATTGACTACTATCTATTCTATCTAAATCACATATAGTTCACTCATTATCATATAATATTTAACATCATTTTGAAACTATGATAATATAAACGTTAGAACCATTCAGCAAAATTCTCTCATATAGGGCAAAACCTAACATCTACTATACAGCTAAAAACTCTATTATACCTCTATGCTCACTAATCAGTTTCTTAAAACACATCATTCATACCTAGTTAACACAAGTAATTATATTAACGAAACTTTATCATCTTCTCTAAAAATCAGTGTTAATTCGCAGAAGCAGAGATGCGAATGAGAAGAGAAGAGAGAATAGTAAGAGAGAGAGAGCACGAGAAATTGTGAAATTTATAAAACACATTCTTAAGCATAATTAGATCAGCTCCACTGAGAGATGAGAGTAGATCAAACTCACTACACATAGATACTAACATTGGACCCATACGACATAAACATTAACATTCGACTCGCATATATAATAAGTTCTCAACCTTATATCCCTTCATTCTACATACATAACTTACAACCTATACTATGCTTTCATCATAATCATCCTCAATAGCATATAATAGCAGTATTTATTACTAGAATAAATTACCTTACAAAGTGTCCAAAACCTATCACAGATATACCTATAGCGTCTAGACTAAATGTAGTAGGGAAAAAAAATTTTTAGGGATAAATTACTTACATTCATCAAAAGTGTCCTTGCTATATCAATAATATATAAATACAATTTTATTGAACTAAAAGATATAAAATCTTAGTAAACATTATTCATCAAAAATAATCATCGTTAAACATCATATATAGAAATAATCATTATGGATTCATAAACTCTAGATTAAAGATAATTAATACGCATATAATAATATTTTCTATGTGAGACTAAAAGCTATATCGCTGCAATGTCAATTTTTGACATCCATCAGGACATTACGCTGACATGACGATTACGATTGCTGGAGGATAAACTTGTCCGACATTAACAAAGTATAACAATCGCAGCTTTTCTATAGACAAACTGGTAGGTTTTGCACAAGCGCATGCAACAGCATATCATACAGAGGCGATTTATCAGCACTGTAAAAATTCAATTATTATTGATTATTTATTAAATCGTATTGTAACTTTTCTTATAATTATTATTATTCTATGTACTTCTTAACTATGCGCTAGAAATTCTTATTATTATTATTATTATTAATTAACTTATATTTCTACTTATTGTTATTGAATATATTCTTTAATATCTGATTAAAATTGTTTGAATTGAATGTGACAAATTTGAAACTTTATTTATTATTAATTATTATTATTATTAGTATGTGCAGGTGAAAGTTAGTTACGTTAGTAGTCAGTAGATAATAGTATGTAGTATTAGTAGTAGAAGCTCACTCACGCTCGTCAGTAAGTAGTAGATAGTAGTTCCAGTAGTTAGGCAGTAGTAGTAGTAAGTAGGGATAGTAGTACTCTGTGTAAATAATATGTTAATGTCACATCCGCTGAGGATGCGGATGACAAAGTTTTAATAGTCCTGTAAAGATCTAAAAGCTCACGATAGTAATTAGCCAGAGATAACATAACACTACTACGAAGAGAAACAGTTGACGATGCGTTGAAACAATTGCATTCTGAGTATTTAACTATCACGTAAAAGATAAATTATTACATAATAGCATCACAAATGAGCGTATAATCACTAATCTTACCTTACACCCCTATCTCAAAGAATATAACTATATCATGGCTTAACCTTAAGGAGGTTGATGCTATTAAGTATATAAGTATAATATATAATATATTGAACAACACATAGTGTAGTACAGCTTAGGAGTATACTTACTCACTTAGTCATTATATTAGGGGAATACATTATTCATGTTATATACAAAAGCCTTTTACAACGTAATGCGCCCACTTAATTACAACATAATCTCAATCTTATTACTATATACATACTAAATAGCTGACATCAATTTTTGCGAGCGCGAGACGAGCGCAGCCCATACTATGTAATTCGAGATCACTTTAATACAGCAGTAGAATGCGTGAAGAACTCCCTTCTCAGAGGGGTCTCCGAATGGGGTTGTAACGCGCGTTACACATTAAGGGCAGCAGCCCAAAGGGCTGTGCTATTACCGCTTGTTTAATGGTGTTGACTCGATTTATTCCGTACTAAGTAGTAAATTGGAATTAATTGATTCTTATTATTATGGAAATGAGTTGTGATGATCTAATTAAGGAGAGTTTTTAATATATAGGTATTTAGTTGGAAGTTTATAAAATACACTACTACTACTACTCTACTAACTACTACTACCATTTATCTTACTATTAACTATGACTATTAAATTCACTTTACTCACCTTTATTTAACTATTCTGATCTTCTAAATTAATAATAATCAATCAAATAAAAAAATAATAATCAAAAATATAGAATAAAAGGTAAAAATTCAAATATCGAATAATAATAATAATCAATTAATATATTTAATATATTGTAATAATTAAAAATACTATAAATTAAGAATGATAAATCTGGGTCTATTGAGATACAATCCTAATAATACTAATAATAATCAATCATACATTGAAGCATACCAGTCCTGCCCAAATCGGCCTCTGTAATGACGCGCTGTTGTCAGATCTAGCACAGATTTTGTATAGTAAGCTTTGAGATGTTATACTTTTGTAATGTCAACAGTTTTATCATGCATTAAGATATTGTCAGGTATGTTATGGTAATATACATATATATGTATCAGTTAGTAAACTATTTATGTATTACTGAGAGAGGTTATATTCAAACAGGGTCTTGGTTGAATCTTTTATATGATAGATAGGTATTTTATGAGTCTGACTAGAGAATTTTGTTTCTGGTTTGACGTATTAGAAACATGGGCATGAGGTAAAGTTTTTGCTGAGTAATGTTAGGTTTGCCCCGAGCATTTTAAAAATGTGTACATATATTCATAGTTTCCATGTGACGAACTTGTTGACATGACTGACACATTCATAGTAGACTTAGTGTCAAATTCAATAACTTCGAGATGCGCTCGGGTTCCATCGAAGATAATTTGGCTTCCACTCATGTTCAATGAGGATTTTTGTAGATAATAACTGCTATAGCTGCTGACGAAATGCTGCAATTTTAGGCATCAAACGAGTATTTTTATCTTCGTCTTCAATAATAAAAATACATTTTGATAATGATTGGCACTAATTTGTGAATTGTTACAGATTTTATAAATCATATACGCGGTACGTCAGGAGCTTAGTTCGATGTATCATTATATTCTTAGTTGCAGAGTTTACTGATACGTATATGACGCTGTTATTGATGTGAAACATTTATCTTCCTTATTTGTTTATCAGAAAGACACAAAACCCAAAATGTTAAAAACAAGAATAACTTTTTGATAATTTTTTTTTTTACATATTTCAAAAACATTTTAAAACACTCAAATTTCAATCGATAATGTTACAGAATACGTTTGAAAAGTGGTGAACAGGTTACGTTTTTGTATATGCAATGTTTAGTTACTTAACTGTTGTTAAGATGTACACTTTGTTTAATGTTGATGTTTATTCGAGCGTCAAGGTATTTTTATAGGTTTTTAGTACTGAGCTGTTAACAAATTAATATACATCTTAGCTTTCAGAGTTATTGAATATTGAATGTGATGCGACTTAATTGTATTCAAACTTTGTTACGTGTTGACGCCATATAAATTTCGCTGTGGTCTAACTTGTTAATACTAAAGAACTATTTTTAATGTGGCCAGTTTTTCTCTGATCCCAATAGTGTGACATTCTCTGGCCTTAAAAAATAATGACTTGAAAATCCTAATCACGCATCAATTAGATCGACTTAGATCATGGACACGGTGATGGGGAGGGGGAGTGGAGGGCTGCTGCACTTTGGATATGATTGTTACAATGATTTAATTGATTTACTGCTTTTAAATTAGTAAATTATTCAACGATGAGGATTAGTTATGTGAAAAAACTTTATTACATTATAGTATAAGTTTTTTGCTAGTTTTTTAACTTTGGGTGTTCTTTTTATTGTTATGTTTGATAAACTTTGTTAGTTTGCAATTATTCGTTTGGGGGTTTATGATAGTTAGGTCAGGTTAAGAATGAAATTTTGTTAGAATTATTTACTATGTTAATTTCAATTTGAAATGACAAACCTTATAGTTATTTTAGCCATATATTACAGTATGAGGTGCATATGTAATCAGAATAGTTATATTGTAGATAGCAGGAGTTATCTTATGATAAAATTGTTGAGAGCTAATAGCTATAGTCAATCTTTACATGTCATGATTTACACTCAATTTGAGATAATAGCTGTATTAGAGATATGCTTGAAAAAAAGCGAGTTTGAAATAAGGTATATTCGATTGGTAGAAAATGGGAGCTTTTATGTTTATTTACTGTTGTGACTTAAAAGCATCCGGAATTTGTTAATGTTTAGTAAGCTTATATCGTAGAGGTCAATTTGTGCTCGGTGTAAGGTTTTTCATTGTCATTATATGTCACACTTAGTTTGAAGGGTAGTTAGCTTAATGTCACTACTATGCGTTATAGACAATGTATTAATTAGTAGAAAACTTTATGAGTTACCGAGTTTCAGAATTTATTTTTTATATGTACTCGTTGGTTAGAGTAATTATAGTTGTGACAACTTATTTTTATGCTAGTTTATCCGAAATGATACTCGAAATGTCAGAACCTGAATCATCATTATCGAGAGTGATTAGTCATGGATGGTGGACCCAGGGAAGGGGACGGGGAAGAGGGGAGGGAGGGCGCGAAGATAAAGCGGGAGGCGGAGGGGTGGGCTGCGATGGGTTCTATATCTGTAATTTACCTGATTTACTGATTTAACTAAAACTTTAGATTCACGTCTAAAACTCTCTGTGTACAAACATTACTTTATATAAGTTGTGTTAATCAAAGAGAGCTATACATATTCTCCGTTTATGGTTAGATGATATTATTTTATTTCATTTTTAAGTATCAGAGACATTGTTATGATACTTTTGCACCCACCATTTTATTTCTGTGATTTGTTGATAGTTAAGAGTAAAAGGTAGCCTTAAATGATTTGTTCAATATTATTATGTCCAGTCTGAACAAAACCTTTTTGGTCTACGTCTTAGCATATTCGTTCGGTGGTGTAGGTTATCGTAGATGATTACGATGAAGTAGGTGAAATCGGCTAAAGTTTTTCTGCTCTATTTCATCACCACTTATGTTAATGTAAAATTAACATTGATTGTTACGACAGTCTTGAACAAAGTATGAATAGTTTACGTTTTTTGTATGCTATGTGTTAGTTCCTTTTTACTGTTGTTAAGTGTGAACTTTGTTAAATGTTAAAGTTTGTTCGTGCGTAAAGGTTGTTAGGTTTTGTCGTTGTTTATTATTATATTCTAGTTCAGGTGATGCTATGTAGCTTTATTAATGTGAAAACTTTGTTACGTATCATATATTCTTTGGTCAGTGTGGGTGTGTGTGTGTGGTGTGTGTGTGTGGTGTGTGTGTGTGTGTGTGTGTGTGTGTGTGTGTGTGTGTGTAGCATTCACTGTAACGAACGCATTCTTATATTTCTCAGTAGTAGACTGGGTTTTTAGTTATGGTAAATTTTTGCTCTATAAATATTTATACTAATGCTCATGTTAAAATTTACATTAATATGTTAGAGACATTAGCTTGAAAACGTTTTGGATTTTCTCCTCTTTTTTTGCATTTGTTTAAATCATAATAAATTATTAGAAACTTTGCTGATTTGTTTTCTCGCTTAATAAGTATAGAAATTTGCTAACGTTTAGGCGTTTTTCGTGGTTCGAGTATATATAATTATATGACTATTATATTTCTTTAGTTAGTATATAAGAACTTATTTTTATGTTAGTTTTATCCAAAATGATCACTCGAAATATGCTTGAATCAATAGATCAAAAGATCAACTAGGGTGGGAGGGGTGCGTTAGGAGGGTGTGTGGGTAGTTTGGAATCTTACTGATTTAACTGCTTTAGGGATGTAAATATGCAAATTTTTACGTTATAAACATGGAAAGCATAAAATTGTTAGTAAAAAAAGTTTGAAAACGCCACAATAGATAATACAAATAATATAAATGATATTTCATAGTCAGTGTGAATTTGAAAGCATGATAATCGTTGCAAGTTTATTAAACCTAAATATAAACTCTTACAAATAACAATTGTAAAAATAAATAAAAAAATATAAAAAAAAAAAATAAATAAAATTATTTTTATAATATTAAAGGCTGAGCATGAAAATTATGAAAAAATTAAGCACACAAGGATATATTTATGATATAAAATGAACACCTTATAAAACGATTCATATAAGAGTCCTCTATTCTGAAAAAAGTATTTAATATTATATATAGATAAGTAATAATTAACATGTTATTTACTACCTTTATAAAATATCATAATTAAAATAGTAAATTGGAGATGAAAAGTAAATAAATGTACTATTACGTGCACTTGAAGTCTAAAAAGGTAATTATTAAACTGTTAATTTAATATAAAATGCATACATAATAACCATGTGTTCACATGTTTCTTCGTAGTAGAAGGCCGACTATTTTCTGGAAGAGCTTGAGCGCGGACCTAAAAAAAAAGGGATATCTAGTTGAAAAATATTTTCAGGTTTTGCTAACCCAGTTACTTTTACAGGGATTGAAGAGTTTACCTTTGCAAACGGTGGTACCTATCCATACGTTAAAATCATCTAAATTAATCAAAGTCACTCTCAGTATAAAATAATTTGTTTGAACGTGTAAATAATGATTGTGTGTGTGTGTGTTGGTGTGTGGGTTGGTGTGTGTGAATGTGTGTGTGTGTGTGTGTGTGTGTGTGTGTGGTGTTGTGTGTGTGGGTTGCGTGGTGTTGTGTGTGTGTGATGTGATAATCGCGTGTGTGTGTTGTGGCATTCAATTCACGACTCTTTAATCGGGTACGTGTCACGTATGGCTGACCCTCTAAGTTAACATTTTTGGTTATATAAAGTATGAAAGTTTTTATTCTACAATGTTTAATGTTACAATTTATTATCACAGTGTATGAATAGAGCATAATGGCTGAAAAAATATGTAGTGAATAGGTCGACTATCTTTTTTGTGTAAAGTTTAGCTACTTATCGTGTTGTTAGTATAGAAAATTTGGTATCGTTTAATCCGGTTAAGATTCGTGGTTACCGATCTGAGACTCATTTTTTACAAACCATCGCTGCTCAGAAGATTAGCACTATTTACTACTCAGAGATAACGTATTTCGTGATTTGTCTCTATTTGTAAATACGACGCGATCTCTCTTATACTCATTTTTACTCACAGTGTATTTCCGTTGTGTACAACATTCGCTAGGCCCTACAGATACTTATCACTCTATAGCAAGCATATTCGTAAAATGGATCCGTCAAGATCAGCGGACTCTGCGTGTTGGGGATATTCTTATCTAAATGAGGACGTCCAATGGGTGAGAATGATATGTGTACGTGTTTGAGAATCCAACATGTTCTGATCCCTCCGTCAAACTAAACGTATTTTTATGCGTGCGGTATCGGCTATATCGATATATGCTCACTCTTCCTACGCTTGACGAATGGATGAAATGTATCTATAGAGCTCTTTCTTAGCGAAGTTTAATAAGCTCTTCACGACTTTGTATCACTATTACGCCACATCATGAATGTATGTGTCCCAATTAGGCAACTGTGTACTCTCGATATTTATTCAATAAATCATGAACATATTATACCAACCTAGAATTTTTGCAACTCGATTGTTAACAGTGAAGACGTGTACTGAATCATATACTATCATTAAACCTACTGCTCATTTAGATAATCTGTAATTAAGTGGTATAACAGCGGCTGAAAGTCTACGTCTGAGGTTCGCAGCACGGGTAATTAATGCAAATGAGAAGACTGGAAATACTGGGGTATTTCCACGAGTTATAACTAGTGGCTCATTAATATGTATAGCCCTATGGATTATAATGCGTTTAAGAGATAAATCCTAACTGTATTGAGCTAAACTAGAAAATAATTCACTGAGAACTTCTTAAAAATCAATTTAA